>CM040240.1:170951947-170979037 GCA_022545495.1 Chrysanthemum lavandulifolium | reverse complement strand
GATGCACGATTTTTGCCTCGTCCTTTCTAAAATTCTTTTAATACCACGGTTGGAAACTTCCACTTGCCCACTTGTTTGGGGTGAGTGCAGTGATGAGACGGTGAGTTACACCATACTTTTGCATGACTTTATCAAACCGGTCATTGCGAAATCGTGCCACGATCAGCGATTATAGCACGTGGGTTCCAACACGCAAAAGAGATTTTAAAATTTCACAACTACTCGGGCATCATTGGTAGGTAAAGCTTTCGCTTCAACCCATTTTGACAAATAGTCAGCGACGCGAGTATGTATTTATTACCGCGAGATGAAGAAATGGCCCATAAAGTCAATGCCCCGGATGTCAAAAATCTCGCACACTTGAATGGCGTTTTGCGGCATTTCATTTCTTTGTGAGATATTCCGTGACGTTGACAAGCGTCGCGGGTTTGACAAATTCGTGGGCATCTTTGTAAATCGTGGGCCAATAGAATCCGGAATCAAACACCTTCTGGCGGTGTAGTTAGGGCTATGATGTCCCCAGTGGGTCGAAATGGCAAGCCTTGAGAATGTCATTGGCTTCGACCATACACACATCGCTGATGACTTGATCCGCACAAATTTTGAACAAGTAGGGTCGTCCGAAATAATGTTTACATCTTTAAAGAATTTGTTTTTCGTTGGGACGACATCCCTTTCACCACAAAGTTACCCTCATGGTAATTTGCAAAGTCGACAAACCATGGGGTAGAAGAGTCTCCACAAAAGAAACCACATTGATTGTTTCGAGAGGAAATGTTTCGTTATTTCCTTTTTCTCGAACACATCTTGGTGAGGTTTTCTAGGCGGGATAGATGATCGCAGCCTGTTCTCGGCTCCTTTTTATCACGTATAATGATATCAAATTCTTATAGGAGGAGAACCCAGCGGAACAATCTCGGCTTTGCATCTTGTTTTGCAAAGAGATATTTGAGAGCCGAGTGATCCGTATACACCACGCATTTGGTCAAGATAAGGTATGGCGAAACTTCTCAAACGCATACACCGACCAATAATTCTTTTACGTAGTGGTGTAATGGGTTTGAGCTTGATCATAGTTTTACTTGCGTAGTGGATAGGTTGAAAATGCTTGGTTTTTCGTTGCCCCAAGACGCACCGATAGCAAAATCACTTGCATCGCACATGAGCTCAAAGGGTAAATCGATCGGGCAACTAGAATGGGTGCTTAGTAAGCTTTTCTTTAATGTTTCAAAAGCTTGATGCACTCAAGTGAGAAGATAAAAGGAGCATCTTTTTCAAGAAGATGGGTCATAGGCCGAGCGATTTTAGAAAAATCTTGTATGAATCTGCGATAAAACCGCATGACCTAGAAAACTCCTAATACCTTTGACGGTAGTAGGATGAGGCAATTGGCAATAACATCAACTTTTGCTCTATCTACCTCAATCCCGTTTTTGAAATCTTATGGCCAAGGACTATGCCTTCTTTGACCATAAGTGACTCTTCTCCCAATTTAAACAAAGATTGGTGTCTTCACACCGTTTAAGCATTCTATCTAAATGGGAGACATGTTTGAAATGAGTCCCCAATGACCGAAATCATCCATAAACACCTCCATTGTTTCCCAGATCATGTCGTGGAATATGGCCATCATACATCGTTGGAGCGTGCGGGAGCGTTACATAAGCCAAAAGGCATCGTCAGTAGGCAAAAGTTCCGTATGGGCGGTGAATGTGGTCTTCTCTTGATCCACTGCATCAATGGGGATCGAAAGTAACCCGAGAAACCATCAAGGAAACAATAGTACTCATTCCCGCTAATCTCTCAAGCATTTGGTCCATGAAGGGTAGAGGAAAATGGTCTTTACGGGTGGCGTCATTCAACTTCGATAGTCAATACACACGCCATCCGTAACCAAATGAGTTGGAATTAACTCGTTATCTTCATTTGTGACAACAGTTATGCCACCCTTTTAGGAACACAATGAATTGGGCTAACCCGAGGACTATCGAGATTGGGTAAATCAATCACGCATCAAAAGTTTGATAACCTCTGTTTGATAACATCATGGATTTTGGATTTACTCTTCTCGATGTTGAATATTGGTTTGAAGTCATCCTCCATCAATTTTGTGAGTACAAAATTCGGGGTTGATACCTTAATGTCGGAGAGTTTCCAAGCAATTGCTTGCTTGTGTGACTTCAAGACCTTTATGAGAGCAGATCTTTTCATCTTTACTCAAATCTCGAGCAATAATGACGGGTAATTTATCATCACTCTCAAGAAATGCATACTCGAGATGAGGCGGTAAGTCCTTAAGTTCGACTTGAGAAAATTCTTGATTTTCTCAACCGACTTGACTTCCTTGTTATGAAGGTCGACGGAGGGAGTGATGATGATGGATCATTATTAAGCAACTTCTCAATGAGAAGTATATCCCCTCAATGTCGATGGGGCGTGATCAATTTCCCATGGAACATAATCACTAGACAAGTATGCTTCAATCTCTTCCAAGATGAAGTCACTTTCCTCAAGCAGGGGTGAGAGAAGGAGTAGAATTAGCAATGATGGGTTGAGATGAATGAGTGAGATTATCACTCGAAGAATTATGATCATAACCAAGAACTTCTTGAGAGTACTCTTGAAGCAACATCAATGATATCTATTCGGTTAACCGACTCGAATCATAGTTTGCGGAGTACCTCGAAGTTTGATCAAGGTTAAGGTGATGACTTCATTACCAACACGTAATGTGATTTCTTGCTCAAATACATCAATGAGAGCACGGCCGTTCTCGTGAATCCTCTTCCAACAATTAGAGGAACCCGTGGATCGACATCGAAATCAACAACCACAAAGTCACCGGAAAATGGAACTTTCCTACTTTCACAAATCGTCCTCGGCAATTCCAAGTGGACGGGATATTGTACGATCTGCAAGCTCGAGAGTCATGCATGTAGGAGTAAGGTCCGGAGAGAAAGTTTCTTCCATCTTGAATGAGGCATCGGTTTATGCTTGCACCAAGATCGGCTAAGGCAAAGCATTCAACCATTCACGGAAATACACAAGGTAAGAGAAATTTTCCGGGATCTCAAGCTTTGGAAGCTTCTTCAAGATAACTATGAGCGCTTCTCGCTCGAAGGAGTTTAGCCATTTCAAACAGCTTTTCTTTGTTGCTTAACATGTGTTTGAGAGTCGATGCAAACTTGGGCATCAACATGATAGCATCCGCAGCTTATGTCAAAATGTAGTTCTTGGAAAATTTGAAAAATTTGTCCATTTGATGGTAGCTTTTCATGGAGCTTTGCTCATTCAAGCGTGATGGGTAAGGAATAGAAGATTTGGATTGGGGTTTTCAGCGGAGCTACGGGAGGTTCAAAACAACTCTGGATTGGTTGGGTTTCGGACAACTTGAGGATGGACATCGTTGGTACCTCCATTATTAGTAGGAAGTTCTTTGTCCTTTGTAGCCTCGATTCACTTTCCACTACCTTCGGAGAGAAGAAGAAGAGGTAGTAGGAATAGCGGGTCCATTGTATGAAACACCACTTACGGTTGTGATCGCCTTTGCATCTTCCCTCGGGTTAGCGATCGTGTTGCTCGGAAGTTTTCACGAGCCCGAGGGTTGATCATTTAAAGACTTCTTGAGATCGGCGATCGGTGACCAACAACCTGTTCATTTCATCTTGGGATTTCATGAATTGCTTTAATAACTCATCGGATGATGGTGCTTGGAGGATGTGGAGGAAATTCGAGGTCGGATGTTTTGATTATGACCTTGTTGTTGAAAATTCCTTGATTAGGATTTACATTTCCACGAAATTGATTCCTCGATTGAAATTGTTTTGATTAAGGTTTCCTTGATGTTGGAAACCTTGATTGGGTCCGAATAGAAATTACCTTGGTTTTGATAACCTTGGTTCATTCTAGGTTGGTTCGATTCGGTTAGGATTACGTTAAAACCGGGTGGTGCACGATAAGTATTAGCTCGGTAGTTTGGTTCATTTTGAGGACGGTATTGATTACCTCCTTGATTTGAAATACCGGCTATAACATTAGCTTCAAACGGACTACCATCGGTGGCGGTACATTTGTAGTATGCATGAGACCACCACAAGTAACACAAACTTCAACTTTCTTCACTTCACCATGTGATGGTGTCTCGAGTGAAAGTGACTTTCTTTTGGTTAGCAAGAACCAAAGCTCGAACAATATCCGTGAGTTTGTCAATCTTAGCATCGGTGCTAGATGTACTCACGGAGATGAAATAGAAGGTCCGTGCATTAGACGAGATTGATATGTCTTTGTGCGGAAAGGGCGGACTGGACTTGTTTTCAATGATTTGCAAGGCTTCTTTTGTGGTCTTGCTCAGAAATTACCTCCAGCGGAGGCATTTAAAGAGTCTTGATTAGTCCGGTTCGGACCATTGTAGAAAGTATCCATTTGCATTAACTCGGTAAAACCATGATGCGGACACTTACAGACAATTCTTTGTAACGATCCCACGCTCCCGAATGATTCATCAAATCTTTGAGAGAATTTCATTATCTCATTCTTAAGACTTGTAGTTCGGGATGGAGGATAGAATTGTTAACAAACTTTGTGACTAGATCTTCCATGTCTCAATGGAATGAGGGGTTGTTTCTCAAGCCAATTCCGGGCTTGTCCTCTAGAGAAATGGGAGCATGAAGAAGCAATGCTTCATGTGGGACATTCTTGTATTTGATGGTAGATGCAATCTTGTTAAACCATCGAATATGTGCATGAGGATCATCCCGCTCAAAACCATAAAATTGGCTTTGGGTTACAAGATTAAGCAACCCGGTTTTGAGCTCAAAGTATCGCCCACGATGGCTGGGACAACAATAACATCTCCGTAACCCTCGATGGGTGCTTGGAGAAGCTCATTCATCGGCTTGTCTTCGCCATTACGGCGGGGGTGGTGGTGGTAGACGTTCCTCGATCACGGTGAAGGAGCGAGCGTCCTCTATGTCTCGAGGAATATTTGTAAGCTCGACGGTGGACTTGTAGGCGGAAGAGCGAGTGCGCATGCACTAAGTATAAAATCAGTTTTCAAAACAAATGCGAGGCAAAGCGACAAGTGAACTTAACCAATAATCACAAATGAAATGGCTTCTTTGAAAAAGGTACACCAAATCACAAGGACACAAAGGCAAGTTTTAAATCATTGTTCGGGAACTTATTATGGTCACACCCCAGGTTAGTAGGTGTCTTGCCTTGATTTGCGGTGGTTGATTTGCGGTGTGGGGATTTTATGTATTTATTAAGTACCACCGAAAAGGCGTAGGTATGGATATGTCTTGATGGTTTAAAAACTTTGGACAATATTTTTGGTATCGTCTCGTTTAACCAAATCGTATTTCTTTAAGAATCACCTTAAAAGAAACACAAGCTAGAAAACGTTACGATTGTTTTGTTGTTTTATATTTTGTTTGGTGTTTGTTAACACTTTAGGAAAAGTGTTAATGAACTTTTGATTTTGTTATAACTTTACAAAAAAAGCTGTTTACAAAGGTGGTATATGTGCAAGTCACGGTCCGAAAATGCTTAGGACACGCTTCTGACCTCCCCGCAGCGGCGCCAAAATTTGATTGGCTCCGAGAGCAGTCAAGTTTAGTCACTCAAGTGACCACTTGTGAATGGTCAACCGTAACAAACTTAAAACATTTCGAAGGCAAATACAATTAAGATCGGAGGAATATAGTGGATTCTCGGGTCGTTAAGTCCCACGGAGGATGAATGGTGTTTAACACGGTCGGATGTCGAATAATCACTAAGGATAGTGATCGAGAAGGATTTTGAGTTATTTTACCTAAAGAAAAGTTTTGTAGATTACGGGGCTTAAATGCAAATTAAAAAAAATTAAAAAGTTAAAATATATTAAATAAACGCTATCACTATTTTTACAATGATGTTTTGTGATTTATAAAATAAAATAACTTAAATAAACTATTTTAACTAAAACGTAAACTTAAATTATCTAAAACGTGATTTAAAATGAAAGCGCAGCGTTATGTATAAAAATTACGCGAGTGCATAAGCAAAACGTAAAATTTGTGAAATAAAAGTCCTACAAGTGTAAAAACAATTTTCTTACCTACTATATGACAAAAGAAAATTTTAGAAAAAGATTTATATTTTTTGACTTTTATATTTTTATTATGAATTAAATACTATTTTAGACTAAATAAATGATTAAAAATACTAAAACTATTAAGAAAAATCGAAACTTTTTGTAAAATACTTTATACTAATACAAAGTTAAAAAAATAAAAAGTTGAAAAAGCTAGATTAAATAAGCTGAAATAAGCTAATAAGCTCGTATAAGCAATGAACTAAAAGGGTTATATATTAAATAGTGTAAAGAAAAGCAGAAAAAAGACCCAAGGCGGTGGTAGTGTGTGTGTGTGGTGAGTGTGTGGCGGGGTTCGAATCCCAGCAATGACCTTTTTGCTAACTTTTTATTTTTTTGATTTTCTTTTTGCAACTTATTAAGAACACTGAAATAAGCAAATTGTAAAACTACAACTTTTTATAAAAATGACCAATAAGCTCAGAATGAGCTTATTTAGCTCAACAATTAACAAGAAAAAGAAATAAGCAAAAGGATTAAGCCAAAATGGCTAATAAGCTACTGAATAAGCAAAATGATGGACTGAAAATAAGCTAAGTAATGATAATAGGCTAAAGTTACAAATGAAAAAGCAAAATGACTTGAATATAAGCACTAAATAAGAAAAATAAGCACAAGATACACTGGTTTGCACAGGACACTTTTTGAATCACTAGGCACTTTTAAGCTTAATTTTAAGCACTTAAATAAACTAGAAAATGAAAACAAAGACTGGGACTAACTAGTTGACCAGCTCAGCTTTTCAAAAAGCTAAAGTTCTCACAGTGTTGTCCACTAGAGAGCTTTTAATGAGCTTATTAAAAAGTTGAAAAACTACTGAGTATGACTCAGTGTATGCTGAGTAATATGGGACAAACTAAAAAGCACTTGCAGGCTTAGTAAATAAGCTATAAATTAGAAAATTAAGCTTGAGCCCTTAAGATGGCTTGGTTAGCTACCCAAAGAACCAAGAATCACAAGCTATGATTAACTAATGAGCTTTTTGCAAGCTTGTGATTATGGGCTTAAAACTGTGAACATGGCACTATTTTGACTTTTTTAACAAAATGAAAGTTTGACTTAAATGAACTTTGGTTTGATCCTAAGCACTGATTATGATGTTTTAAGGTGTATTAAGACTGATTTGAGCAATTATAACAACTTATGAACAAGAAATCACAATCATGGATCATGAAATTCCAACAGTGAGTTAACAAGATATGATCAAAAGGTATTTTGACTTTTTTAACAAATGACCACTGGTTTTACTTGTTTGAACTGAGATATTAGGACCTAAGTGACACAAACCAAGCACAAGCAATAACACAAGAAACCTATAACACAGTTAAACTAATGAATCCAAACACTCCTTTATCAGACTGTTTTGGAACTTTTTAAAGGATCTCACAGATTAGGATCATGAACTTGATTAAAGGTTTTATATTATCCATTAATGAGACTAATGAAGCATTAAACAAGAACAATGACAGCATAAAACTTAGTAATGACAAATATGCTATTATTACTGTTAAACTAAAATTTTAACAACTACAAATTTTAATAAACAAGCAACTTGATTTAATATGTAATTTAACTTAACTACAACTATGAAACATAAAGATACACTGATTTAAGCTAAGAAATGACTTAAACAATGAAATGCTAAAATGAGTAAAATCTTACAAAATGGATTCCAAGTCGAGAAACCATGAACTAGATACCAAGGGCCATCCTACTACCTCCCATGAGGTTCTAAACCATCTTTTATTCCATATTCAACACACTTTCTCTGCCTTGATTCTTTGTCTTTGATTTTGATTTTTCACCTTATTTATCCTATTTTTTATATTTTTAAGTTTTAAGTTTAAACTGGATTTTAAAGTTACTAACGACTTTGAGAAGCTATTTAGAGCTTATAAGAGCTTTTTCAATCCTTGGCAACAACTAAAAACAACATTCAAAATTTTGAGAATTGAATTGGAAATTGCATAATCTTGAAATGAAACTTTAAAACCGAAATTGATAATATCAAAAGCTTTATTACACACTAGTGACTTGAATTACAAAGCTTAAAAGCTTGGACATACAATCGGAATTTAAAAAGTAATTATTTAGACATAAACAAATTAAAATTACACTAGATAGATGTCTTTGAGCCTTCTCTTCCTCTCTTTATACACCAAATGCTTTCCACGTGTCCTCGATTGATTCCCACTCATAATTGGAATTTGTTGGATGAGTTTGGAGTGATTTAAGCCGCCCACGTTTTTGGCGGGAAAAACATTTAAAAATGGGTTCTGAATTTGCAACTAGGGGGGGTGGCATTAATTGTGGTGTGAAAGGTTGGTGGATGTGATGATGAGGGGGGAGGGATAAGGTGAGAGGTGATGGGAATATGCCTGAGAGTTGCAGTCAAGTGGTGGGGAAGAAAGGTGAATAGGTGGGCGGGAGATGGATTTGACTGGGTTTGACTAGGGGTCCAAAAATAGGGAAGGGGTCAAAGGTGTATAATGGCAGGGGTCCAAAGTTATATGGCAAGGGTCAAAAAGGTTTATGGCATGTTTTAATTGACAAGGACCAATTGTGCAATTCCTGAAATCTTGAAGGACCATTTCTGCCAATTTTCCAAAGTTGTTTCAAGGGTCACTTTTGACAAGTTTCAATAGTACAAGGACTATTTTTGACATTTTCAAACTTCCAAGGACCAAACTTGACATTTTTGAAAGTTTAGGGACCTAAGTTGTAATTTTGCAAATTTAAATCTCAAGGACCAATTTTGACAACTCATGAATCCCTAGGGACTTGAAATGATATTTTCATTATTTTGTTTTACCGTGGACCTGTTTTGACAACTTTTGAAACTTGGGAGACTAAAGCGCCAATTATGCAAACTTGATCGTTTTTCACCGATTTTGATATTTTGCATTTAAAACACATAAAACACTTATTTGTGATATTTTTATCATTTTGATGCATTTACGAGTGTTTTCGGATGTTTTTGCGATTTGAATGGTACAAAATGATGAGTTTTAGACACTCATCAACGCGCATCATATAATTGGCTCAATATTGACATAGATCATATATATATTTTTTGTTCATCCGTATAACATATCAATAAAATAAGTCTTCAAATATTCTTGGTATATCTAATATTAAGCTTCATTGATTTTTTCTAATGATAAATATGGGTAATTCGTAAAGGATCCAAAATGAATTTAAAGCGCTTGAACATCATTGTTGGTTATTTGCTATAAACTTTTATGACCTAAGAACATGCATCATTGCTTGACGATTTTAGGGAGTTTGACCGCACAAGATTTAATTATTCAAGAGGGTGGTGCGTCTCAAGAGCAGTCTCTCCTTAAGGAGCGTCCTACTCTCATAAAACAACGGTCCAGGTGCGTATAATTGGATCCATTTCTTGATTTTAAATTTTATCCGAGTTGTTTTTAATTTGAGAATACCTTATTCTTCAAGATCTTTTGTTACCCACAACTGTCATCTTAAATGGGCATTTAAGACAATAAATATTGATTCATGAGATATAAGGTTCAATTCATGCACGAAAGATTTACGTTCGGGATTCCGCCCAGTTGACTAATGAACATTTTCACTTCTGTCTTATTTCTCATGAAGTAGTAAGCAAATATCAGTCTCTATAAAAATTGTTATTTTGAAGATCAACATATGGAAATTCCTCTCAAAACAACTTATGAGGTTAACTGTCATGGAACAAAAAGCCTTCCTGATCCATTTAGCAAAAAGAATGGTAGGACTTATTGGGGATTTTTTTTTGAACTTAGGACTTATTGGGGATTAGTAGAGATGGTTGCAACAAACATTTAAGATGTCAAGGATGCTTTCAAAGGAGGCTTAATGTTAATTTTTAATTGTTAACAAATCAATTGAATATAGGTTTTTTGTTAGTTATAAAAATAGTACTCCTTGTGTCCCAACATATATATTTCGGTAGAAACACATATATTGAGTGAAAAGGAACACATTGATGTGTAATTCTTGACTCGTGTTAAAAATCATAATTGATCAATAATTAAATCGATTGTTCCAGTTACTTTAAGTTTTGGCTCCAGCGTGATATGTATACACATAGGTTTCATTACCACATATGTAGTTTCTATAAACAACCGCACTTGCTAAGATGTTTGTTGAGCATTTATCTGAGCTTGATGTTGCATTGTGTTTTAAAAGATGGTTATGATATATATCAAGTACGTCTTGCAAAAAATGAGGTTATTTGAATCAGGTTATTACAATAATAAGGATAAGGTGTGTTTGGCATAGGCTATTCCAGTATTTTTTTTTTGGATCAGACTTAATGCATAAATAATGTGTGTTTTGGAGATGCTTAAAATTTAATAGTCAAACTACTACATAAACAGATAATATTGGTATTAATAAAAGGTTTTCATTCATAATAAAATACTACTAAAGCTGTAATAGGGGTTCTAATACATAGTTCAAAAATGGTGGTTGCCATAGCCATTTTTACTAAAAAATAGCAGAAGTAATGGAGTTCCAGTTGTTTTCGTAAGGGGTTTGGGGTGGGATAATGTGCGCGCTTCGCCAGTAACTGCTAGAATGTTTAAGGATAACTATGTAGGTAAACAAAAACATTCCTTAATAATGTGAGTTAGCTTCACAGTGTGACTCTAATTAAGCTACTACTAATTTATGATTGAAATGCAGGTAGGTAACCCTGTAACAAGCCACTCTGAGGACTTGCAAGATCAGATTGACCACGGTTGAAGTCCGATATATGGACCAACGATAGTTGTAGCGAAACTGTTAATCAAATTTGAAATCTCCTCTTCATCAGGTGTCAGGTTAGCTATATAGCAACAGACATTTTTATAACTTCTACATATATATATTAGAAATAGCAAATGTCTTAAATTCCGTTGACACAACCATTATGCTTGGTGGATGGTATATGTAAGACGTTCTCTAAATTGTACTCAACAGCAACAAATTAGCTCACGAATAATATAGGCGTCCAACTTGCGAATGTTTGCTTAACTATGAATTAGCTAAACCGTGAAAGATAGCGTGTACATTAGCTGTTTTGAACCATGCTAAATGTTTACAATTCACAGTTGTCTTTCGATAATAAGTATTAAGGCAAACCAATGGGAAAGCGTCTGCGGTTGCCAAGAAGATACTAAATGAGTGCACTCTGTGACCTTTTATTGCAATTTGGATATGGAATACTCAAGGTCGATGTAATACTGACTTCCTCAAAGGAATGACTTCGCTCAGATCGAGGCGGCTTTTCCATGTAAGATTGATAAACTGGTTGTCCTATAAATTTTCCCCTTTCCTTTTCAATTAGGAATGATTCTATTTGTTATGTTAACTCTAACTCGTGTGTAAAAAATTATAACATATTATTTTGTCAGGTTAAAGCACTATGTAAACTATTTTCACCTCAACTTGGTTGGGCTCGGGTTCTTTATCCACCATTTGGTATGTATTTTACAGAACAACCTGAAACTATTCCTTTGACAGTTGATCAGAAGGTCTCAACATTCCATGACCAATTGTGTTAATTTATGTTACTCTTATGACATAACACCACACACAAGTTTGATCTTCTGAATTAGTCAACTTAGGCGCACCACATCTTGTTAGAAATAAGGTTAAACGGGTTGTAAATTGTGTAAATGCATTAAAACCTCCTAGATTACTTATACTTTGTTAGGAAAAAGTATCTTGGGTTAAGTCGGGCACGCTGGTTTACCAGTATTGACCCATTATCTTGGCGCTCATTTGCCACCTTTAGCAAGACCGATTTGGCGATCACTAATATCTTATTTGTTGACAGAAATCTATACATATGTATCAATCTTTCCAAACTAAGGTTGCATGACATCTGCTTTATTGCTGCTTTTGTAGCCTGATAGAGATGATGAACTATTGAGAATCGAAAAGCAAGACGGTAAAGTCAAATACCAGAACGGAACAAGAATATTAAGAGTCCTTGCTATGTCAAGAGCTGTAGGTATCTTATACATCACTTTTCTCTATAGAATGTGAATAAGGCCTCTTGAGAGGTGCATTGTCTCTAGCTATTCTATGTATTTATATGTGGCTTAGTGGATTTCACGAATATTGTTATATTGTAGTAGATATGAGTCAAAAGCTTATTTAAGATATTTCCATATCATCTAAAATTTTGTAACTTTACTCATTCGAAATAATACAAGCTAATGAACATTAAATAGGGTGCATTTGCGTCGAGGTAAAAATACGACACGGGAAAATCTAGACATGGTACTTCAATGCGGGCTAACCTATCCAGGACCAACCCATTTTGACCCAAACCTGTCTTGAACCATTTTTTCGTCTCTAATTAACCAATCTCTTGTGTACTTCAGGTGATCGTTACTTATAACCATGGATCATCCCATTGGCCGAAATAAATTTCACAACAAGAACCGAAGAGTGCAAGTGCTTAATAATACTACCGCCGTCCCAAAATTATAGTCCCCTATTGACTTTTTCGGTCTTTCTTTTTCAACTTTAACCTTAAATATTTTTATTTGTGTTATACAATAGTTGATGAAAAATATATCAATGAGAATACATTCAAAAACCTAATCCATTCATATATTTTTCATCAAGTATTATATAACACAAACAAAAATATTTAAGGTCAAAGTTGTAAAGGAAAGACCGAAAAAATCAATAGGGACTATAATTTGGGACGGAGGAGTAACAATGTGGACTTTGGGATGTCATGACAAACCATGAGGTGGCTCATTGGATTTTACGTGAGGAAGCGCCGCTGTGACCACTAACGATGAACCATCAGCTACATAAACCCTTGCCGATAGCCTGACTGAAATAACCATGGGAGGTCTCAGTTCTAACAACATATCTGTGGTCGTTGTTGATATAAAGTCAAAGAAAAAGCTACAGAAAACATGATCTTGAAGTACATGATCTAAACACATTGAAGCTTTTACAAAGCTGAATATTTTTTGACTAGGGAAAGAAGATCATTCCTAACTTTTAACTTGGTTTGATCCATCATCTATTAAGTAGAATGCTGAAAATGTGAAACTGTGACTGATGTTTTTGGTGTAAAGACGAGCATTTAGCTGATGTTGACATGCGGTTTAATATTTCTACCTTTAAGATTCTTCTTCAATAATCTTATAAATATATAGAACTACTATTTTGGTCTTTTTGACCATAATGTTGAAATTTGAAAAGCTTTGTCTTTTTGGTACTTAACAAATGAAGCACGCCAATTTGCAGAACCAATAACGGTTATAAGCTTCGATGTTTTTTTCAATGAAATCAGTAGTGTATGAGACAGTATATAGAATTATGTCGAGCTAAGAATGAAAGAAGAGCTAGATGCCTTTAAATTATATTTATTGGTTATTACCATTTTACACTATATTATATGATAATGAGTTTTATACCAAGGAAAAATAGTAGCATTAGCGTGTTGGACTCGCTATCCACACATGTCCTGTTGAAATGTGTAAAAACCTGCAATTCCTGATGCAGGTTATCCCGGATCTATCAAGGATCCATGCGCCTTGAACCACATTGAGGAAGTTGTTATTTTAAGTAGCTGCTACCGCATGCGGATTTATATTATTTTTTATAACATTAATATGATATTTCTCCACGTGTGGTAAGAATCATAGTACTTGCACATCTTTAAATGTCGATATATAGTTGGTAGCAGGAAGTAGAGGTGACAAGATAGGTGGGTTGAGAATAGACAAATGGGTCAATATAGGTACCCCGAATGGATCAATTTATAGCATTTTTGGGAATAGTAAAAGAAACGAGTAACACTAACGAAAATAGCATGTTAGTTTGTAGTGGATAAAATTCTTTGAAGCCAAGATGATCAACTCATTGCTTCGACAAAAATCTATATGGACCTTGATTTGACAAAATATACATTTATTAAATTAGATACTTCATGTCTATGCAACCAAATAAAGAATGATTCGCCTGAATTAGCGGAGTATATTGGAACGCAAATTCTTATTAAGTTATTACGACATATAAAGTATTGGAATTGAAAGTGGGAAATTAGTCATTGGATGTAAAAGAATCTATTTCTTTCTATAAGTTAAGTTTCATAATTCGTCTTTCTATTCAAAGTTCAGTTACATAACTTAGCTACTCAACCCTTTATAAATAAGATGCAAACACAAAATTGTTGTATCATGATCAAAGACCAAGGTGAGCAACCTTGATGATTTTATTTCCTTGTGCTTTTAAAGATGGTACATCGAGAGACCTGCTTTGGAGGTACTTTAGATGATGTTTTCTAAGGTATGAGTAAGTCAAAGTTTGTTCTCCTAAAAATGAAAGAAAATGGGAAATATAGTACGTACCTTAGAATGGTAGTTATTGCGCATCAATAAAGAATCCACATCTCCTACATATATCGATTATCACTTCCCACTCCCTCGAGAGACACCTTTCTCAAGTGGCCTTCCACTTGGAACCACAAGCCGCTTTATATTCATAGGACCATGATGTGTGAACTTGCACGATATTAATGGTCACTTTATGGGTAGACATAGAGCATTTACTATCTACTTGAAGAACCTCGACAAGTACAAGGTATTTCACCCGTTTCATTTAACTTTTAATTACTTTTTAGTATATATTTGTTCAACGAATTCTAAAAATAAAAACCCAAAATCAAAATACTTACATGCTTTTAGCCGTTTATGAATTATGGTAACATCAATTATAGATCTTAACCATTTCATTTAACTTTTAATTACTTTTTAGTATATATTTGTTCTACTAAATCCTAAAAATAAAAACCACAGTCATACCGTCCATCGGACGGGTTTTGCCACTAGTATATATATATATATATATATATATATATATATATATATATATATATATATATATATATATATATATATATATATATATATATATATATATATATATATATATATAGTGTATCTTTATTTTGAGAACCCTATTAAGTGCGAGAACTACGAGAACCTCTTTTTTACTCCTAGTTATACATAAGGTACATCATGTCAATGCATAATGGCATTTTTGAAAATAAATGTAACTTAATTTGATTAAAAGAAATAAATAAGGGCAAAATCGGAATAATTCTTTCCTAAAAAAATGGGAGGAACCAGTTTATCTCATATCATGCTCTCCTCTCAAAACCTAAAAACCTCCTCTCCTAAATCAAAACCTAAAAACTGCCTCCCCTAAATCCTAAAAACCGCCTCCCCCAAATCCTAACAACCGCCACCCATCATTCCATGTTTTTAGTTCAAGATTTCTGTTGATGCCATTAATTACATCAAGGGGCTCAAGATTTGAGATTTCTATTGATGCCATTAATAATGACCAATCTTTTGACAGATGAAGCCGCTCGTTTGACGAAGATGAAGAGGTTCTTATTTGCAAACTGTTTGAGTCACTTCCTTATTATGTAAGTTTGTTATTTTGCTAATTATAATCTTGCTTTTTATTTCGATTATTATGTCAATCGTTTTTTTAAACTTTTTATTTTGCTTCGATCCGAGAAACGTTTTTCGAGATGAATATTGGTTCCGATCTGCAATTAATTCGTTAATTTTTGTGCTTTCAATATGTGATTAAGTTGGGTTACTATGATATAAATGTTACTATTGTTAGGATCGTATGTATGGAAGATTTGGTGATTCGGGAGGTCGGGGAAGATGGAAGAACATCTTCATCATGTTAGTGAGAGAAAGTATGAAGAGAAGGGAGAAACTACGTGTTTTATTTATGAAAGGTAAAGGTTACACAAATGAGACTCACCCCTCCATGGAAGTATGGAGGGGTTTATATACCCAAACACATACAACAATGGGTAATTGACATAACAAGCCCATGTGTTTAAGGTAACAAAGATAGAAACGTAATCCGTCAATGTCGTTTCATTTACGAGTTAGGAGCGATTCAAAATCTTCCCCAATGGGACGACATAAGGGATTACTTACAACATTTACTACAAATATAGGAAACAAATAAAGAAAGGTCTTCATAAGCTCTTCAAGTGCCGAGGATGATGAAAGTTCACGCTCTTTGTCTTCTTTTTGTACCTTAACTTGAGAACTGTTTTCTTCACTTGCGAGCAAATGATGTAATATGCATAAATTGGATTAACTTCCCCAATTCATGCCGCATGTCTTTAGCAGCTTCTCCGTACACTCCTTTTTGGCGAAGTTTCAATCGACTTCCCCAAACCGACAAACCGCCTTTAGCAAATTCAAACTTTGATGTAGTGAACATTTCCTCTAACTTTGAAATTTTTAGTACGCAGTGAATTTGTAGATGAGCGATAAACCACACAAGGTAAATCGACTTGTTGCGGAAAATCCGTTCGGGGTAACATGCAAGAAATCAACAAGATCTTCTCACATATGTAGATGCTTCACCAAAACAAACCACGAAAGCGAAATGAGACGACTTTCCCACGAATGTTGCGGTCATCGGAATAATAGTTACCGGTGAATCGCAATTACTCGATAAAATGACCGTGTGTGAGGCATCACAACATCATAATTAGGTAACTTCACACACGATAACTCGTGAAAGTGAGACGATTACACCAACTTGAGAAATTTTCACCATAGATCGTCTCATTTCTTCCCCGATTGAAGAAATTCATGAAGGAAGCGGGTTTTCGAAAAAATCCAAAAACATCAAAGAAGCAAGGAACACCTATACTCTCTTCCCCGATGTTTTCAATGAATCGAGTCATACACCACGTATGTTGATGATGAAATTGGAGACATCGAAACCATGTATGTTCAATTAATCGAACAAGTGTGAAGTACCATAAATATCTTGTGAGAATCAACACGATAAAACTTCTCTACTGTGTATACTCTTCTCATTAACTCTTTACCGACCTCATTATCATTCTGACGGCTTTTTGTAGTGACTACGATGGAGAAACCCAATATGACTAACTTGAGACCAAGTAGTATAACCCGAACTTGTGACTTAAACTTGCACTATTGTCGATTTAAAACCCTTTTCTTAACTCCATTGAAAAAAGGCAAACTTAAAGTTTCTCAAATTATCCACACCTTAGTGTGACACTTGAGCACAACAACGTAACTCCTTAAAAGTGATAGTTATAAGTCGTGAGCACAACAACGTAACTCCTTACGTCGGGTTCAACTAGATAACTCAAGTCTTTGTCATTCGAAGCGGTTAAAGCTCGAACAAGGATCTCGAAGAATCATGCATCCAACCAACCCCGATATCTTCGGATACTAAGTACTACTTTTAGTGATATCCCACTTCAACCTCAAATAAATAATAATGAATTCTCGCCGTAATCACATCTTGCGGTTATATCCCCAAACTAGCCTTCATTAACGGTTAAGATGAACTTTGATAATGGTTTTTCCCGATCTTGTCAAAAACTGTATCCCCGTGAAAATATATCATACCAAGATGCCAACCTTTTGACCGAATATTATCCAAGTTTATATACAAAAGAAACTTAGATAATATGATACATGGCAACAGTACCCGGATCCAATAACAACAACCCAACTAGATGATAAACATTGTAGTCCCTTTTTGCCCAAGGTAATCTTCGGTCCAAAGTGACAGCCCAAAAGGAGTTGGGTGAAATCCCAATAAAGAGTGATAAATACCCGGTATAATAATCCGATCCACACCTTTTATTACTAAACCGGTATAAGAGATACTTACCCTAAAATCTCTCACTTCACATTAACCTAAACACACACCATAAACAGAACGCCTACCACTTACTTCTCTCCTCAATATCCTTTTCCAGATCCAATCAATTGATCTCAACATCAATCCATCATCATCATTTATCACAACACAAGCTCAACCTACTGATTATCCAAATAACAAATACAAGTCACCAATCGTTTTATTCTTAATCACGGTTCAACATAAAGATCTTATATGGGATCTCGGGTAGGTCCTCTTATTTGTTGTGGTTTGTATGAACGAAATAACGAATGGAGAGAAGAGAGGATAACGTAATTGTTATTCTCCTTTTCTCTGTGATTCGGATATTCAATAAAGCGAAGCTTCAAAACTGAGATTAATGATGATGAATTCCTTTTGGTTTTTGATTTTGTTCGAATCTTTGATATACCAAAAGGATAAATCTGAGATCTTTTTTTATTTTCATTATAGTTCAAGTATTGAGATTAGAGGAGTTGAAGGGTTTAGGATATAATGAGTTTTGTTTTTGGTTATGGATTGAGGTAGCATCGTGTTCACAACAGTTAATTAGTTTGAATTCATTTTGGTTAGGACTTGTAATGAGATGAGCAGAAGTCATACGAGTTGTTTGGCATTTGGTATAATGTTGGTCAAGGTCAAATCTGCCTCATCTTTTTTTCACGTTTTTCAGAAATTATCTTACGCGTAAAGATGAAAGGTCTTACGCGTAAAGATTTTACCTTATGCGTAAACGTTCGAGTCATATGCGTAAAGAGTAAAACTACTTATGCGTAAAACCTTATGCGTAAACATTTACGCGTAGGTTCTTAGGCGTAAGCATTCTTACGCGTAATACCTTACAAGTAGCTTTCCAAGCTACTCGTAAACAATCTGTAGATCCTTAGGCGTAGAATTAGGGTTTTGACCCGTGTTGACTTTTTTCCGGCAATGTATTCCGACCAAGAATCTGTCCAGATTCATAGTAACCCAGAAAAAGTGACCAAAATGCATTAGATTTTACCCTTTGACCACAAAATCCCACCACTTGACCATAGTATTTTCACGGATATGGACAAAAACGTGATAAGTGATATTTGTGACAAACCGATTGACGTTGATAGATTGACACAAACGGATACTTGTAAACGGTGATACCACAACACTCTTTGAACCAAAAGAATACATAAGTTTTTATAAAAAAAAGAAACTGTTAAGACAATATAATAAAAAAATCAGGAAAGATTATGTCAAAACAGTTTCAAAAAAACATATTTTTGACAAGATATAACATCACACAAATCAACCATAACTAACACCGACCGGCTCTTGATACCAATGTTAGGATCGTATGTATGGAAGATTTGGTGATTCGGGAGGTCGGGGAAGATGGAAGAACATCTTCATCATGTTAGTGAGAGAAAGTATGAAGAGAAGGGAGAAACTATGTGTTTTATTTATGAAAGGTAAAGGTTACACAATGAGACTCACCTCCATGGAAGTATGGAGGGGTTTATATACTGAAACACATACAACAATGGGTAATTGACATAACAAGCCCATGTGTTTAAGGTAACAAAGATAGAAACTGTAATCCCGTCAATGTCGTTACATTTACGAGTTAGGAGCGATTCCAACAACTATGATAATGAATACGGCATCATTGTGCTAGCTGTTTTCGACCTGATAATGAATACGACATCATTGATACTTTATGTTACTATGATATAAATGACAACTGCTACTAGCGTATTGTGCTAACTGTTTTAGCCTTATGTCCACTTTTTTAATTATGTTCTATGTGAGTGCTGTGTGGTATGGCACATATTAAGGTGAAACTGTGCACTCATGATGTTTTGCTTAATTTGTATTGTGTAATTTTTTATCTAACTTCGAATGTAAGTCAGTTAGGTGCACATATATGTTTACGTGATAATCAGTTGAGATCATGAAGTCGTTAGGTGAACATATATGTTTATGTATAAAACATATATGTTTACGTATAAAACATATGTGTTTTGTGATTGGATTATATATGTTTTGCATACGTAAAAAAAATTCTCCTGTTCATTTGTGTTGGTTAGTTTAAGCTTGTCCATATGTGTTATGTTATCTTAAGTTTTATTTTAAAATTATTTAATCTTGGCTATTATTTTTTCTAGGTGTGGCGTTCTTTGAAGGCGTGCACTCATACTGGAAGTACATATATGTTCTTAGAAGACGTGCATGTATGTTTTTGGAAGACATGCACACATGTTCAAAATAATATGATGAGAAACTTCAAAAACATATGTTTTGTGCACATATGTCCGTTTACGTTAATTATTGTTAGTGTACAAGTGTAAAGATAGATTATATTCATGTATTTCTTCTTATTATATATTGTATTTTAATTGTATTTCAATCTATATCGAATTTTGTGTTTAACATTATGTTCTTGGTTGTTATAAGTTTACATGATCTAAAAACACATAGGCACATTTTCATTTGAAAAACATGTATGTCGAAAAACTATTTCAAAACCAAAATAATAAAATTAATTCATAAAATCACATATGCACTAAATCGCTTTTAAAACATGCATGTTCGTAAAAAGCCAACAAAAAACACAAAAAAAAAAAAAAAAAAAACAAAAAACAAAAAAACGAAAATTGAATGTTTTAAAAAAACATGATTTATTTTAAAAATCAAAATAATATAAATTACCTTTTACTATTTTACGCTTTTGGATTAAATAAAAAGTTTTATAATTCAAAAATGCTATGTTGCATAATATGCATGACTAGGAGTACATAAGGGGTTCCATGACTTACTAAGGGGTTCTCAAAATAAAGGCCCCTATATATATATATATATATATATATATATATATATATATATATATATATATATATATATATATATATATATATATATATATATATAATTAGGATCAAATAAGAAGAAAAATTAAAATGAGAATGATAAAAAGAAACCACAACTTGCATTAGGATGCATCTATTAAAATAGATGCATCTCCCTAAAAATCTCCCTTATTTGAAATAGATGCATCTCCCCAAATCTCTCCCTTATTTGAAATGTGTGGTAGAAATTCTTCTTATTCTTCTCATTTTAGTTTTTCTTCTTATTGGATCCTTTCCTATATATATATATATATATATATATATATATATATATATATATATATATATATATATATAGAGGGTTCTTTTAGAACCAAGAAAATGTCGAGAACTGCGAGAACCAGCATCAACCAATCAGATTTTTTTAATATTTATCTTTATTATTTAATTCAAAAGGGTATAATGGTAAACTTACAATTTTTTTATTTTCTTTATGAATTTATTAAATAAAAAACGTTTTATAATTCCTAGATTTTAGGATTTTTTTCAAGATGCATAGTTTCAAGGTGCATATGTATTTTTTTTCTTCTTCTTCTTCATATTATTTAATTTTATATATGTTTTTCGTGTTCAATTGGTTAAATCTCTAATGTGTTTGGTCACAAATATTTACATAATTGCATGAAATGACAAACAGAAATATTTTACACATACTATATACATTTCTCAAAACAAAAACATTATCCACAAAATTAAAATCATATGATATACAATTCAAATAAAAATCTAAAAGTTAATAACAAATCATAACGATCTTGTTGGGTCTATTATAGATTTGATGATACAAAACAAGAAGAATGAAACATGAAGGACTAAAAGTGACAAGAAGGAAACTACAAAAGATGGAGGATTTGGAAGATTCTAGAAGATATGCTTAAAAGAATATTTAGTTTCTAATTGTATTATGATTCTCTTATAAACCAGATGTCTCTAGTATATAAAAGAGACATAGGGTCATTAGTTTAAACGTCGCATAAGATGTAGACATCTAAAGGTGTGTGTGTGTGTGGGAACCTAGGCATAGGGAAAGCGCCTAGGGTTTAGTTAGTTAGTGTTTAGATCAAGTCTTTGATATTTATTATAGTTAGTTAGTTAGTTTATAATAATAAAAACCTTGTTCATAATAATGTTGATTCTATGTTTCAATATTCCGCTTTCATTATTATGTGTTCTAGATATAATATTAGACCGTCCCAAGAGTTACAACGATCTTCACATGTGGTATCGAGCCCGGGGCTCGTGATATCTAGGGATCTACAAGGTTTTCTTGAAGAAGAAGGAAGAAAAATTGAGTTGTCAAAATTAGTAATACTTCGCATCATTCGCTTTCCGAAGGCATAACTTTTTATTGAACCGTTGGATCGAGCTAAAATTTGAACCGGAGCTTCTTGGTATATCTATCTTTAATCTCACCGAAGGGATTGTCAATCGGAGCTCTCAATCAAAAGTTATAAGCGATCGAACTCTCTTTGAGAAAAATCCGTAAGGTTACAACAGACCTTTGTTTGAAACGATCATAACTTTTTCGTTAACGCTCGATCGTACTTGAAATTTTGGGTGGATGTTCTCTATATATCAATCTAACTTTCCACGAAGGATCTTTCATCCGAGCTTTTATGTGAAAGCATCTTCTGAAAGTCTTTTCAGTGATATTTCAAAGTCTACGTTGATTTTAAAAGTCTTCATTGTTCGATTATAAAAGTCTTTGCTTGGAATTCAAAATATGCAGATTATATATGAAAGACGATTTTTGTCCAAAGTCTTGCTCAACCTTGATCCTTTTCAGCATCTTGCTCGTCTCCTTATGAAATCTTCAAGTCTCATTCAATCTGTCGCTCGTATTCATTCAAAGTCTTGTTCTTACAAAGAAATGCTCAAGGTTTTGCATGGTGAAATTTATTTGGATTGAAATTATAATGGTTTATAATATTTATTCGAGGAGATTTGGATTTAAGGGAAGTCGAGCATAATTATTATTATGGTTTTGGACGACACACAACACGAGGTTATTGTTCTCACACACAAGGAGTTTGGTGATTTGTTCAAAAGGATTTAAAAAGGCTTGTTTTGGAGATTTATTGAAGAATTGATTACTGAAGAGGATTATTTATCACTTATTTGAAGGTGAAGTGGAATTACTTGGTTTGTGTTCTTATCATCTAGCTTGATGAATCTAGCAATGTGTGATTTTTCTTATGATGCTCTATGCACACATTGGCTATCACTTGAAGGAGTTACATTGTAGTGCTCAATGTCTCATACTAGTTGAGGATTCTTGTCAAGGGATTGCGGTCTACTTATATTTGTTGGTTCGTATAAGTATGGAGTTCCGTGGATAGTACAAGATTTAAGACACAAGTTTGGGAAATTCTACTTCTTCATCAAATTTGTTATATTTGGTTTTCTTCACAAGTGATCATTACATAAAGCCTACATATTTGAAGAATCAAGAAGATGGTTAACATATGGGTTTTCGGGAAGCTTATTGTTAAATGTTTAACCATCTACATGAATCACACATGGGAAGTGTTTGATTTTACTAACTGTTGATCATTATTACTACTGTTAGTTGAAGTTTTCTCTTGTTTTGGATCCATTTTTCTTATGATGCGTAATGGTGGGCGATTTCAAGCATTGGAGTCTTAGATTTGAAGTATGATATTGGTTCGTGGTGGTCGAGATCATTATTTGCATCGTTCCCTATTTAGATAATAACAAAAGGGAAGAAATGTTCGAGTGACATGTTCAAGTCGAGGGAAGCATGGAAGACAAGATTGTTTCATTCATGGTGAGATTTAATTATCTCAACTTCTCGCTACTGCCTCAGGAAGTTCGATACAAGAATCGTATTTGTTTTGTCATAATCAAATAGGGGAAGATTGTTGGGTCTATTATAGATTTGATGATACAAAACAAGAAGAATGAAACATGAAGGACTAAAAGTGACAAGAAGGGAAACTACAAAAGATGGAGGATTTGGAAGATTCTAGAAGATATGCTTAAAAGAATATTTAGTTTCCTAATTGTATTATGATTCCTCTTAGAAACCCTAGATGTCTCTAGTATATAAAGAGACATAGGGTCATTAGTTTAACGCACGCACAAGATGTAGACATCTAAAGGGGTGTGTGTGTGGGAACCTAGGCGTTGGGAAACGCTAGGGTTTAGTTAGTTAGTGTTTAGATCAAGTCTTTGATCTTTATTATAGTTAGTTAGTTAGTTTATGATAATAAAGAAACCTTGTTCATAATAATGTTGATTCTATGTTTGAATATTCGCTTTCATTATTATGTGTTCCTAGATATAATATTAGACCGCTTCTAAGAGTTACAACGATCTTCACATCGCATACGAAGTCAAAGCAATCGCAAGATCAAAGAACTGTTTTATTCGTTTATAGAAAGTCTTGTAATTCTAGAATATTCTATATTAGATTACTTGATGTACAAGGATACAATTTGTAAACCGACTAGGGTATCCTTGAGCCTATAAAAGGACCCCTAGATTGGCATAAGATGTACGTGATTTTATTAGAGTTTTGAGAGAAGTTCGATATTATTAGAGTTGTTAAAGATCCGCATAATAAGCGAGTTAGAGTTATTAATAAAATCGTTCAAAGTTAAAGTTATTCTTCTTAGCTTTGTTAAGTAAATTCGCATACTTAATAGAGTTTGCTCGGTGTTTCTTTGTTAATAACTTAGGATTTATCCGGGTTATTAAACCTTAACAAGCTATTTAAGTTAGTTTGGTTAGAGTACATCGATCCAACAAGTGGTATCGAGCTTGTGTGGAAACTCGACTAAGAAGAAACCCTAAAACCTACAATGAACCTAAAGATGTCGATCGATTACGTTCCACCACCTTCCATCACCTCAATGAGGATTCCCGTCATCAAGAAGGGCGAATCGATCTATGGTGTATGAAGATGAGGCGATACATTGCCATTACAGACCATGCTCTATGGAATGTAATTGTCAATGGTAATGAAGTAGTTCGAACACAGTGAGAGATTCCGGACAACCTAAAGCACCTAAGGCGTCTTACCAGCTACCTTAAGAAATCAAGAGAAGGCTCTCAACATTCTCTTTGCGCCATTCCGATGGTACTGAAATTCCATGATGCTAAAGATGCAAAGCGACTCTGGTCAGCTCTCAAGACTAGATTTGGAGGAATGAAGCTTGAAGAAGATGCATGAATCTGTTGAAGCAACAGCTTGAAACCTTCACCGTAGGTGAAAGAGAGTCTTGATGTCTGCATATGATAGGTTTCAAAATCTCCTCAATATGTTCGAATTATACCGTGAAGTATCGGTTGAAGATGCTAATCAAGTTTCAAGGAGTTTTCCATCCACATAGCATGTGATAGCTACAATGATTAGAGGTCAACCGTGTTTGGATGTCATGGACTTTGATGATCTCTACAATCATCCAAGGTATATGAGCATGAGATGAATGGTCAAACAAGTTCTAAGTCTCACGATGTTGCTTTTCTATCATCGAAAGAGGCGATACTTCCACCAAAAGTCTTGCTTCTCCAACTCAAAGCATCGTGACTCAAAGTCTTGTCGCAGATGTCGCTCCCACCTATGCTCAAGAAACCCCACCATCTACTACTATGCACTCGGATGAAGTTGTGTACTCCTTCTTTACACAACAAGCTAGTTTACCTGTAGTTTATGAAGAAGATCTCTTCCAGTTGACGAGGATGCTTTAGAAGAGATTGATATCGGTGGCAAGTTGCTTTGATCATTGTAAGGATCAAGAAGTACATGAAGAAAACAGGAAAGAGCATTGATTTCAAACCAAAACAGGGATAACTTTTGACAAATCCAAAATTGAATGCTTCAATTGTCAAAAGACGGACACTTTGCAAGGAGTGCGGGTTTGCAAAGTATCAAGCAAACAGGATGACCGAGAAACCAAAGCTAGAGCTAAAAGAAATCCCCATTCTTGAAACAAAGGCTTTGGTTGCTCAAGAGAATTTGTCGGTTGACCGGAGTGAAGAGTTTGATGATGAACCAAAGACTTATTGTATGGTAGCGATGGAAGAAGCGGTTGAAGATTCGGTAGAAGAATTGACCGGAGCAATCGTATTTGATGAGGAAGTTGATCATGCCGCTTTGGAATGCGGAGATGTGTATGGAGGATTTGATTGGAGCTTGGAGAGTGAAGATGATCATGTTCTACTTGCAATGGTAGCTACTTCCCAAGTTCAACCCCTATCTCGAGGTATGCTCAAATTGTCATGATTTCTATCAAAAGCGCTAAATAGTTATGTGATTGAAAGAGATAATTGTATTAAGGCTAGGTGCGAGGTAGTGGTTATCAAATAACCTTAGAGTCTATGGAAGCCAAAATTATAACACATGAAAATAATGAAATGGTCAATAAAAATACGAACAACGGGATTACCGTTAAAACTATGAATGGAAATTAAACTGTAAAATTGCTGAAATTGAGAAACTAACTAAGGAGAGAGATGATTTATTAGCAAAGTTTGATGCTTGGAAAGAATCTGGTCTGTCACATGTTACTTATGTTCAAAAACAGAGAAGAGCATACATTAGAACTGGCTTAGGTTTTGGTATGGATTTTGATAACATAGAAGAAAACACATCTAGTGATCAGGATGACTTAGAAGATATAACCACTAGTGATGATGAACTCATTAATTATATTGACACATCTAGTAATGAGGATTCAGTTAGTGATTCACCTCCTGAGTATAAGAAAGACAAAGGTTATCATGCTGTTCCACATCCCGTTGGTAGTCATCAACCCATAAGACCTGATGTTTCACGTTTTGGTGTAGACAATCTAGAGTTTAGGAAGAAGCTTATTGGTCAATCTAGGTCTGAAACCCCAAAAGAAACTGTTGGAAACAATTTTCAAAGTCAAGCAGTACCTTCTACTCAAAGTACTGCTCCACAAGCGATACCTTCAGAAAACCTTTCAAAAGTCTTCGCTAAATCTTTTGGGATAATTTTGGTCAAAACAGTTTAATCATTCACCTAGAAGGCACAATAGTTTTGGTCATAGACATAGAAGAAGTCACTTTGGGAGTATGGGTGAAAAAGCGTGTTTTGTGTGTTTTAGTCCTACTCATTTAATCAAGGATTACGAACATCACTCGTAATACCTTAGAAAATTTCCAAAGAACAGTCGCTAACCGTAAACCTAGAGAGAACAAACCAATCGGAATAATTTAAATAGGGTTAATCACGCAATTTCTCACTGCACCATAGGTACCCCACCGAGAAGACCTTTTTCTAAACCTTCAAGATTTTCACAAGCAAAGACCTTCTCAAAGCATCGCTCACCAAACCAAGGTACCGCGAATTACACTTGG
>CM040240.1:170926631-170951847 GCA_022545495.1 Chrysanthemum lavandulifolium | reverse complement strand
TGGGGATATGGTGATTGACAACCACCATGTTTGCTTATTAAAACAAGACTAGGAATATTTTCATCACGAAGGGTCGAAAGATTCGTAAGAACAAATTTAATAAGAACATGTTGCAAACAAATGGAATTTCGACAGGATAATCATTGGGATAAGGACCAAAGGATTACCTAAATGTTTTGTTCTTAGAATGATTTTTACAAACACATACCATGGTTGAGGAATCATTTGCTTATGATTTGTGCATCATAGTAAGAGTATACATCAAACCTTCATGAATACTATTTATGATTGATTATAGACTACACACAAGTATATATATATTTCTTATTGAATTTCGCTAGAACTTAATTATTTGGGAAAGCCTTGACAAGCTTTCTTGTTGGAATCTTTTCAAACAAATCTCTTTCATACACAAAACCCTTGGGACGATCTCGACTTACCAAACTTTGCTATTGCGGACGAGTATACTTGCTCGTATGTGTTAATAGGTTAGACGGTTAAATCGTGTTTATAAATTTTAAAACTTGCACCATCGTAGCACATCACCCTTAACTAAAATCTCTCCCAATCAAACAAGAACGTAAAGATGTTCATCAAGGAAATCGCAATCGCCGCAACGAACACACGATATGGTAACACCAAACTACCAATCACATCAAACAAGAACAGAGAGATTGTTCGAATCATCATGTTGATGTATACGTGAAGCATTAACCGAAGCACTTTGTCAATAAACTCATCAATCCGAGTGAAGATTTCAACCAACGGCTCATGAAGAAAACTCCATGTGAAGATGACCCGATAAGAAGAAGGTCGGTTCTTACATGAGTTTGGAGCCGTTGACCATTTATTCTCATATAATAATCAACCATGCAGATATCACACTTCTTCTCCCCTCAAGAATTGCATATCGAGATACCATTCTTGATTAATCAAGTGAATATCTTCAACAATGTAATCTATTCACACTTCTCCCCGCAAAATTAGCACAGTGATGTCGCCTCGTCATTATAGTTGAGCATGTGGAATAAGAAAACAATCAACGGCAGCCGGTTTACTTGATCATTAAAAGCGCATGGAAAAGCATGAAGCATGTTAATGAGAATGGTCATAAATGAGAAGATTTCTTCTTCGTAAGATAAAGCGCATCAAGCATACACTTTTCTTTCCTTTAGAGTACGAGGCATGAACCGATGTGTTTATACGTCATAAGAAGATTTCTCTTCTTCGTAAGATAATGCGACCTAAACGCATATATTTCTTTTCTTTAGAGTACGAGGCATGAACTGCTGTGTTCATACGTCATAATCTCTCTTTTCAATCTCTTGGCAAAACATGTAATCCACCCCATTATCATTCAATAGGCTCTTTGTAGTGACAAATGATGGAGAAAACCCGATATAATAAATTTGACCTCAAGTAAACTACCCGAACTCATGACTTAAACTTGCACATATGTAACAAAGAGCGGTGCAGATTTCCATTAGCATCTCTATACTCTATGTACTCTATACTCTTCAACCAACCAGCCATCAAGTATAAGACGACATTACCTCTTGAAAATCCACAATTGAATGTGACATCGAGCACTACAACGTAACTCCTTAAAGTGATAGTTATTTTGTAGTGGTATGAGCCCAATTCCCCAAGTGGTAAAAGAAAAGGTAAAAGACACCCAACAATAACTAGATTTCCAAGTCTTCGCTTTTGATAATAAGCATCGAACAAGGTTCATGAAGAATCTTCATCCAACCATCCCCGATAACTTCGGATACTAAGTACACTCACCATGATAATTCACTTCAACCTCAAATAAATTATAATCAATTAACGCCGTTGTCACATCTTCCGGTTCAAGGCTCAATTCTAGCCTCCTTTGACGCTTAAAGTGAACTATGATAATGGTTTTCATCCCACCATGGTTAAAAGCACGTAACCCCGTAAAACCATGTAATAACTAAACCGCCATGAAGACAACCCACACACACACCCAATTCATGAAGTACACCTTTATCCCTTCTTCGAAATGTAAACTCGTAGCACCAAAGATCGATAAGATCTCAAATACACTTTCCTTTTCTCCGTGATGGCTCCATTATTACGGATTTTACAACTCTATGGTTTAAACCGAGAAATAGTTTCTTTCACGGATTTTACAAAACCAATAATAAACCGTAAGATAGATCCGAAATGCTCTTTACAATTACTGTGGATGTTTCTATTGTCACGGATTTTACAGTCTATGATTTAAACCGAGAAATAGGTTCTTTCGTGGATTTTACAAAATCAAGACAAAACCGTACACAATGTAAGCTTGAATGTGTTATGACACATTTGGTTTTGGCGAATATCTATTTTAGGGGAACATGCAGTGGTTCATCAACGGTTCATTTACCAACATCAACACCATCATCAACCATCCAATTAAACACTTTGGTAAATACATCAATCACGCATTCCGTCGGCAATTGTAGTGACCACATGGTGAAGTAAGCCAGATATGACAAACTTGAAAATGAAGTAAACATCCCAACGTTGTGACTTACTGCTTGTTCTATATTCTTGATTAATCCACAACAGCGTGTGATACTGAGTACAACAACTTCCTTAAGTGATAGTTATGCTCCAACAAGTTATCTTGAGATATGCAACCAACCAACCAATGTCTCAAAGATAAAGAAGATCACCCATGAAACGTTACTTCAATTCCGCATCAATGATACCGTACAAAAACTCCGTGATCATTTCAAATCTTCGCTCAAACCGTGAATTTTGTATTCCTCCGTGAAAATTTGATCATACCAAAAATACCTCTCTTAATCAAAAATTAAAAAATATTGTATCCAATAATTCCTTTTTATGAGAAAATTAAATTAGGATAACAATTTTCTTTTACATTCAAGATGTGTACGTGAATATCAATAGCTAAGGCCAATAATCCACCACCCAATCCCAACAAACACGAGCCCAATGCTTCATCGACCCAAGTCCAAAACAGTTAAACAAACCCGCCAACAATTAGAGTAAGGTCCGATTGTGAAAGTGAGAAATCCTGAACCAAATGTATACAAATAACCTGGATATGACCTAATTATTCTCACGCTGACTATCCCTAAACCTAAACTCACACTTCACAAAATACGCTCCTCACCAACATGTTCTCTCCAAACACAGATCAACTCAGAAATCTACTCAGCATCTCCATCATATCTAACTTATCACTTCATCAAAATATTCTTCTAAAACCCTCCATCTCATCTTATCACAAATCCATCTTCTTTATTCGCTTAAGTATAACAAGCACCCTTTTGATATCATGGTTACAAATAACCTATGAAGAATGAACCAACGAGGGTCGCAAGATCCTAGGACGGGTCTCGGGTAGGTGTAATTAGTTGTGATAGTATTGTGATATTCGCTTTATTGTTTTGGTCTTTGTATAACTCGAATGAAAGAAAGGAGTATAACACAAATGTTATAATCATCTTTATTATTCGTGATATGATATCGATGAGGAGATGTAGAGTCAATTAAAAATCTTTAAAAGGATTCAAAGAAAGTTGATTCGACCGAGATTATTTAATTTTTGTTTTTGATTTGATTCGAGTCTAGGTTTAGATTGATATTGGAGATGGGATTGAATGAGGTAGGTTAGATTTGTTTGTGGTGATGATTGGTTTTGGTTTAGGAATACTCGGACTGGTGATGGATGAACTCGAGGTCTAGTTCTATTTTGGTATATGGTATTTTGTTGTTGTGGTCTTGGTCTATTCTTCTTCATCCTTTCGCCAAGTCGCATATGTTAAAACGAAGCAAGTCGCTATATCTTTTTAGTCAAGTCGCTAGGATAAGTCGCTAGTTCAACTCGCTACTTGATAAATATCAAGTCGCTACCCAATTTTCAAACCAAGTCGCTACCTATTTTTTCAAACCAAGTCGCCACCCAATTTTTCAAACCAAGTTGCTAGCTTCTTTATCCAAAGCAAGGCGCTAGGTCAAAAGTTTTTCCAAGTCGCCATCGAAAGCTTTAGTCAAGTCGCTATCAAGAAGCAAAATGAGTAACTTTTTCCACCAAGACAAGACCCGTAAAAAAACCGCATATAAAGCTTATCATTTGTGCCCATTTAACCCCGAAAGTTCGACTACCAAAGATTTCACAGATTTGGAAACATAATCAAAACCATCACCAAAGCATGATATTGATAACTTAAGTATGTTTGGACCATAAACCGACACAAGTGAAGAGACATTTATGAATACATGGATAAAGCAGAGACTTTTTGGACCAAAGAGATGCAAACCATGTGAACACTGTTAACCAAAAACATTTACACGTATATATTACAACAAAAACGTGTGAAACAGTTTAGTAAAATAATGTAAAGTTTTAATATTTTTCACCACAAAAATTTGAAACAAAGGAACAACATGAATCAAAACAAACCACAAACAACAACTATGGTATGGACACATAAATCAAAGATAACACAATAACCTTGGCTCTTGATACCATTTGTAGGATCGATATATTTATTGTGTATGATGATTCGGTGGTCTTGGATGATCAAAATACATGTTTGCCATATTTAGAGAGAAAGTAGAGAGAGGTGTTCTTGCTAGAGGTTTACACAAAGGAAAGGTTAGATTGAATGAGAGCACCACCCTTCCATGGATGGAAGGGTATTTATACTTACACACATAACGACCTCCTATCGGCCTCAGATCGTGTATACAGTGGGTAAAGACCATCATTCCTCCACGGTGTTACACTACGCTAAACTAAACTAATAACTAACTAATAAACTGATAAAAAATGTAACTAATGATATGTCTACGAGCTAACTTATGCTAGATAATATTTGGGGTGACCGACACTTTACTTATGGAATTTCCAATTCCTAACACATTGACTCTAAGGTTATTTGATAACCTGCTACCTCAGACCTAGCCTTAATACAATTATCTCTTTCAAACACATAATTATTTAGCAGTTTTTGATAGAAATCATGCCAATTTGAGCATACCTCAGAGATAGGGGTTGAACTTGGTGAAGTAGCTACCATTGCAAGTAGAACAGATCATCTTCACACCCAAGCTCCAATAAATCCTCCATACCCATCTCCGATTCCAAAGCAAAGATGATCAACTTCCTCATCAAAAAAAGGCTCAAATCCAATTCTTCCATGAATCTTCAACTACTTCTTCCATCGCTACTATACAATAAGTCACCGTTCATCATCAAACTCTTCACTCTACCAACTTTGAAAATTCTCTTGAGCAACCAAAGCCTTTGTTTCAAAGAATGGGATTTCTTTTAGCTCCACTTTGGTTTCTCAATCATCCTGCTTGCTTGATACTTAGCAAACCCGCACTCCTTGCAAAGTGTCCCATTTTGACAATTGAAGCATTCAATTTTGATTTGTCAAAAGTTATCCTCGCTTTGGTTTGAAATCAATGCTCTTTCCGCTTTCTTCATGTACTTTGATCTTTGCAAAGGATCAAAGCAACTTGCCACCGATATCAATCTCTTCTAAAGCATCCTCATCAACTGGGAGAGATCTTCTTCATAAACTACATGTAAACTAGCTTGTCGAGCAAAGAAGGATCACACAACGTCATCCGAATGCATAGTAGTATGTGGTGGGGTTTGCTAAGCATAGGTGGGAGCAAGATATGAGACAAAGACTTTGAGTCACAAGATTGAGTTGGAGAAGCAAGATTTTAGTGGAAGTACCGCCTCTTTCGATGATAGAAAAGCAACATCGTGAGACTTAGAACTTGGTTGACCATTCATCTCATGATCATATACCTTCGATGATTATAGAGATCATCAAAGTCCATGACATCCAAACCAAAGTTGTCCTCCTCGATCATTGTAGCAATCACATGCCATGTAGATGGCAAACTCCTTAGAAACTTCAGATTTGCATCTTCAACTCGAAACTTCACCGGTATAGCTCCAACATATTGAGAAGATTTTGAAACCTATCATATGTCGCATCAAGACTCTCTTTTCACCCACAAAGGAAAGTTTCAAACTGTTGTTTCAATAGATTTTTGTGCATCTTCTTGAAGCTTCATTCCTCCAAATTGGTCTTGAGAGCAATTTTGAGTCGCTTAGCATCTTTAGGCCATGAAATTTGTGAAGATGACCATCCGAATGGCGTAAAAGAGAATATTGAGTGCCTTATCTTGATTCCTTAAGGTTGCTGCAGTAGGATCGCTTAGGTGCTTTAGGTTATCCAGAATGTCACAGCTCGAACTACTTCATTACCATTGACAATTACATTCCATAGAGCATGGTCTCAGAATGGCAATGTATCGCCTCATGTTCATACACCATAGATCGATTCGCCTTCTTCATGACAGAATCCTCATTGAGGTGATGGAAGGTGGTGGAATAGAATCATCGACATCTTTAGGTTTTAGGATTTCTTCTTAGTCGAGTTTCCACACAAGCTCGATACCACTTGTTGGATCGATGTACTCTAACCAAACTAACTTAAATAGCTTGTTAAGCTTTAATAACCCCGATAAATCCTAAGTTATTAACAGAGAAACACCGAGCAAACTCTATTAAGTATGCGTAATTTACTTAACAAAGCTAAGAAGAATAACTTTAACTATAAACGATTTTATTAATAACTCTAACTCGCTTATTATGCATCTTTAACAACTCTAATAATATCGAACTTCTCTAAAACTCTAATAAAATCACGTACATCTTATGCCAATCTAGGGTCTTTTATAGGCTCAAGGATACCCTAGTCGGTTTACAAATTATATCCTTGTATGTCAAGTAATCTAATATAGAATATTCTAGAATTACAAGACTTTCTATAAACGAATAAAACAGCTCTTTGTTCTTGCAAGATTTTGACTTCGTATGCAGACTTTGACTTTATCATTTAGCAAGACTTTGATTAATCTTCAAGACTTTAACTGCTCAAAGACTTTCATATCCCAACAATTGATAACTAATTTTCATTAAACCTTCGTTGTATTGCAAAACAATGTCTATCGAGCGATACACGATTGTTTCTTTTCAAATCTCTTTTCATCAATCGCTGAATATCAATTACCGGTTCACTCACTGTGTTGTCTCTTTGAGACGCCCAGTTTGAGAACAGTTAGAGCAGCCATGAAACCTGTCAAGGAAACTCTTCTAATTATACTCAATTCAACGAAGTGATCAAAGACACTTTCGCACTTTATTGCTAACTGCTGTATGCAGTACGCCGACGCTTGTACCGATCGTAATGAAGCGGCCAATCCATAGCCGCATGCTCACACTACACATTCATCTCAAAAGAAATCATGATAAGTGCTTCAACGAACTGACATTTCACTCCATGCTCGCTATGTCTGTTGCAAATATCATGATCCAAAGAAAGCTTCCGCACACCGATGAGAATATATCATGATCCGTAATGTGAGCATGTCGGTCCAAATGTCACAACATCGCATAATACCAAACACCACAAAGGTAGAGTCGAGATTTTGTTTGTCGATGATCTCAATGTTGGCTCAAACTCATCATCACGTGGATCGCTTAAATACCTCCACTTGAAATTATCCAAACATGCGGAACATGAAGAATCAAAGACTACGTACATCGATCAAAGAACTTAATCAAGAATCCTAGAACAATCTAATGTAATATCTGCTTGTATTCATTGTAAATTGAGGCGACCTCCTTGGGGAGATTTTAGAATTAGAAAATTTAATCTTTAAAGAGTTGGTCACCTCAAGTATATGTATTCGATAGAAAGCTCAGAGACGTAGTCAAGTTATGTTAGTAAGTAGTATGTTAAGTAACACCGTGGAGGACTGACGGGTCTTTACCCACCGTATGCCCGATCCACACCCGTAGGTGGCGCTTATTTGTAAGACACTATAAATACCCTCTACCTCCCAAGGTAGAGGGTTGGAGCTTCAATTCTATTTTTCTTTGTTTCACATAGTTCCCAACTCTCTTCCATTTCTCTCTCTAGAACTTTCTCTCTAAACATATTTAACGCCTCATGTGATTATGGTTTAGTGTGTTTGTGAAATCCAATAACTAACACTATCGTGAAGAAGGCTCTTACGGCTTGAAGCAACCTCCAAGGGCATGGTATGATATGCTATCAAACTTTCTTCTATCTACCGGATTCAAAGAAAGGAGCATTGATCCGACATCGCTCACCGTAAATTGTGCAAACATTTAATTCACGCTCAAATCTATGTTGATGATATTATCTTTGCCTCGATCGACCCCAATGAGTGTGACTGCTTTTCTAAGGAGATGGGCTCCAAATTTCAAATGTCAATGATGGACAAATGTCATTTTTCTTGGGATTACAAATTTCACAAAGTCCCTGAGGCATTTTCATTAATCAATCTAAGTATGCAAATGAAATTTTAAAGAAATTTGGATTTGACACTTGTGACATCGCTGACACTCCCATGGTGGAACGTATCAAACCGGATGAGGATCACTCTGGGATCATGGTAGATCAAACTAAATATCAAGTATGATTGGATCCTCGATGTACCTAATCGCCAAGAGACCGATATTCTGCGTTGTATGCATGTGTGCTAGATACCGTGCTAAGCCTACCAAAAGCACCTTGAAGCGGTTAAACGGGTATTTCGTATTCCAAGGAACCATCAACATAGGACTTTGGTACTCAAGGACACCGGTATGTCACTAACAAGATATGCGATGCAGATCATGCAGATGTCAAGATACTCGTTGAAGTACGTCTGAGGTGCTCGCTTTTGGGTGATAAGCTTGTGAGTCGGTATTCAAAGAAATAAATGAGTACTCTATTTCCTCTAAAGAGGTTGAATACATAACCATGTCATCTTGTCGCTCTCAAATCCTATGGATGAGATCCCAATTATCTCGACTATGGCTTTGGATTCAACAAAACCTTTGTACTATGATAATAAAAGTGCCATTGCTCTCTCTTGCAACAACGCTCAACATTCAAGAGCCAAGCACATAGACATTCGACATCATTTCATTCGGGAACAAGTGGAAAAGGTGTGGTGGAACCTATTTTGTGAGGATCGAATACCAATTAGTCGACATCTTCACCAAAGCTCTTCCTAGAGAACGCTTTTGAGTTTATCCTTCCACGCCTTGGTCTAAAGAGTCTACAACCTGAACACTCAAGCGCCTTCAAGAGGAAGACGAGGAGTAAAGGTCTTTATTCATCTATCTCTTGTATATATTTATTCAAAAAATACAAAATTTCAAAACCCACAAAAGAAAATATAAAATATAAAATTCTCAAAACCCATAAAAAGTAGAAAATCTTGAAAATTTCAAAATATTGTTATTTTGTCATGTTTTTCTTAATTCGATATCATCTACGGACTTTGTGTTGACATTCAAAGAATGCCACGGGTCTTTAGATGTTCTTCGAATGTACATAAGTTTGTTTTCTTAAAAAATGAGGCAGAGAAAATGGTGGTTTATCGTCATTTCAGCAAGAATCCGCTTTTAAAAAGTAAAGAATGTAGTCATGCCTTATCTTATTTTTCAAATCTCATGCTCGATTCTTAAAACAAATGTTTGTCATAAAAAGACAAGTGTTTTCTTTCCAAATATTTTCCGCCTAATGATTCTTCCGAAAAATATTGGCCATCTAATGAAAACTAATTTGTTTTGAAAATACCTCGTACTCTATTATTCTTGTAAATCATCTGTGCTTTTCATCTGTCAAAATCTCTATCTCTCAATCAACAACTTGTGTCATTGATTGACGGGGAGAATGATTTCAATCGAATTATAAAAAAAAAGGTTATTTTGAAAGGTTATTTTTCAAACAATTGGCACGTAAATGAGCAAGGTTTATTGTTGAAAAATAAAAAAGAACAATGTTTTATACAGTTGATTCAAAACCTTTGCTATTGTTATGTTTTCAAAAGACACTCTTGCATGTTTAAACAATGGAGTTTAAAGTCTGAAAATCTGATCCTTATCAGTTAAAATGTTTAAAAAAAAAGCAAGTCACTATTCTCCTCAAAAAGCGTTCAAAATTTAATTTAAATCAATAGAGATCACAACTCTCAAAGGATTTGAAAAGTGTGATCGGGGGAGAATTTGTGATTTAAATTTGACTTAAACTGATAACTTGATAATTGGTTTTATAAGTGTTTAGTAAACTCTCCTCCATTCATGTGCCAAACGATTTCAAAATTTTCCATGCACATGTTGAGGGGGAGCAATCTTTTTGAACCACAAAGAATTGAAACGTGATTGATTTGTCTCTAAGTGTGGGTTCCCTCTATTATGTGCAAAACTCTTTCAAACCTCGAGGCACATATTGAGGGGGAGCAAACTTATGAAAACCTCATCCTTCCCTAATATGCTTTATCTACTTGATTTAATCAGGGAAGTGATGTTGATATCCTTTAGAAAATGGTAATCAAAGAAGTTAATTCTTCCTCTTGTCTCCGTGTGCTAAAAGGATTTCAAATACATGATGCCCATGTTGAGGGGGAGGTGTTTCTAAAATATCAAAAACGATTTAGGTACAAAATTCTTAGATAATATATCACAAGTATCTGGATTGATTTTCAAATGGTTTTCAATTGGTTCCAATGACAGATGAACAATACCAAATACACCGACCAAATTTACTTTATGTATGGTGGAATAAGGATGATAAGGTTAGGTATTTGTTCCCATGATCCACCGTAACCGGAGGATCTACCAGGACAATCCACTAGATAGTGTAGAAGTCTTTAGGTATGATGAAAAAAAAGGGAGAAAAGTGAGATATGGGAAGAGTGCGGATCGAGACCGAGCTAGTACTAGAATAAACCCAACAAGGTTCTAGTTATGAAGTCTCGTAAGTAACTGAAGGGGTTGAAGAATGAAAAGAATTGAATGTGAAAAGGGTGAAAAGAAATAGCCTCCACTTATTCAACCTTAGGTCAAAACCGGTTCAACACATATGCTACGGTGTTTACTAAGGTAACACCGGTATTGAAGACAAGACGTCATGGACCCAAGGACGATCGCACTAAACTTCCCAAGCTACTCAAGTTCCTCTTAAAAGGGCTTGTTTCATTCTCACGGGAACCTACATAATCTATCGACTCTCTTAGAGTTTTTGATATTGAAGAAGGAGACCTCTCCTAGTCTCCGGCATAGGATCCAAATATGCACAATTGAGTCTAGAGCCACGAGATCATCATATAAATCTCATTAGGACATGTCAATGAAGACTCTCTGCTTCACACAATGTGGAAAGAGAGATTACATCTTATGAGTCGACGATTATCCTTGTGGTATTGCTGTAATATCCGAGTGATATGCAAACATATTCACAATGAAGATGGAAAGCCTCTCCGAGCCAACATCAAACAAGCTCCCTGTGGGTGGCATGTGAGATCTATCCAATAGATCAACCATGTGACAACCGAAAGCGTAAACAATGGGCGATATCAATCTTTGAATCAACCTGTTTGAGTTATGGATTGACGGATACCTTTGAAAACCAAATCGTTGTGCTTAAAAACTCTTTTCTTTAGCACATTGACCGGTACTAACATTTCAAAATAAAAGGTGTTAATGATTGATAATTGATTTTCATTAAAATCTTCGTGGTATTGCAAAACAATTTCTATTGAGTGGTACACGATTGTTTTCAAATCTCTTTTCATCAATCGGTGAATCTCAAATTACCGGTTCACTCACTCCGTGTTGTCTTCTTTGAGACGCTCGGTTTGAGAACAATTTAGAGTCATTGCGAAACCCTGTCAAGGAAATTCTTCGAATTATACATGATCACAAAAGACTTGTAATCGATCAACGGGAACCGCGAGTCAGGTACCTCAATTCAACAAAAGTGATCAAAGACACTTTCGTGCACTTTATTGCTAATCTGTACGCGTGTACGCTCGACGCTTGCGTAATGAAGCGGTCAATCCATAACCGCATGCTCACACTATACATTCATCTCTAAAGAAATCATGATAAGTGCTTCAACGACTGATACTTTCACCCATGCTTCTCGCTTATGTCAGAATATCATGAATCAAGAAAGCTTCGCTACTCGATGAGAATATATCATGATCCGTAATGTGAGCATGTCGGTCCAAATGTCACAACATCACATAATACCAACACCACAATGGATAAGTCGAGATTTATGTTAGTTGATGATCTCAATGCCGGCTCAAAACTCATCATCACATGGATCGCTTAAAGACCTCCACTTGAAATTATCCAAACATGTGGAACATGAAGAATCAAATACTACGAGCCATCGAGCAAAGAACTTAATCAAGAATCCTAGAACAATCTAATGTAATATCTGCTTGTATTCATTGTAATTGAGGTGACCTCCTTGGGGAGATTGTTAGGAATTAGAAAATTTAGTCATTAAAGAGTCGGTCACCTCAAGTATATGTATTCGTTAGAAAGCTCGTAGTCGTAGTCAAGATATATTAGTAAGTAGTTTGTTAGTAACACCGTGGAGGAAAGACGGGTCTTACCCACTGATGCCCCGATCCATGACCCGTAGGTGGCGTTTATTTGTAAGACACTATAAATACACTCTACCTCCCAAGGTAGAGGCTTGAGCTTCAATACCATTTTTCTTTGTTTCACATAGTTCCCAACTCTCTTCCCTTTCTCTCTCTAGAACTTTCTCTCTCTAAACCTTGTTAACGCCTCATATGATTATGGTTTAATGTGTTTGTGAAATCCTATATCCTTCAGTTTCCAAAATAAGTAACAATGGTAAACAAAGTCTAAAGATGACTAGGGTCAATCCACACTCAGCATCCTACTCTCAATCCCATGAAAAGCCCCAACTCCTAGCTTAATAACCTGTCGTAGGGAAAGAAACGCGGTTGAGCTTAAAAAACCCAGTGAACAGATATAACAATACAATAGCAATAATGAAGAACTGAAATCAAGATAAATATGATAAGAAATGAAGTGAAACAATATAGAGTAGGTAAAAGAAATAATGGAAGGGTTCAGTTATCCACCACGAGCCAACAAACCAAACCATATCATATCATAATATCCATAGTAGTCAGTAGTAACCAATAATAACCATTGTGTTCGAAGGGGTGACCTCGGAATACCAATACAATAGGAGGGGAGACCTCAAGTAGCCAGTGGAGTGATCAGCTCCCAAAATGTGAGGGGGTGTAATGCACACACGCACTGCATCACCAAAACATATCATATCATATCAAATGCAAATCAAATCAAATCTAGGATGCATCCATACGCCCCCTGCAATACAATAATGGCCAATACAATATCTGAAGCGCGCAATAACTAATACAATAATGGGGACGGTGTGGAACATCACTCATCCACGCTGGAGTCATGCCATTGGTGCATCAATGACACGGACATGGAACTCCCATGCCTAGTTAATGGCTCGGGTATCAACTGACAGGTCAAAGTGTATAGTATAGAGGTCAATCAATATCAAAGGTTCAATATTAGCAGTTCACAAATCTATATCAATAATCCAATATCAATGGTTCAATTATCAAAGGTCCAATAGCAAAGGATCAATATCAAATGTTCAATAGCAAAGGGTCAATATCCAAAGTTCAATAGCAGAGCAAAGGTTCAATATCAATTTGGAAAGAAGTCAAAGATGCAAAAAGATCATGAGAAACCTTATGAGAAAGGTCAGAATATCTGTATCTTATTCGAAGCAAGCAACAACGAAAGTGAAGTCAAGAAATGAGATCAATCTCGCCGCCCGGAACCTATATGAATTAGATAACTCTTAATAAGAATCTGATTACTCATTTTAGACGACTTTCCCTTTTTAGCAGGTTTCCACTTTAAGTAATCTTTCCATCTTAAGTAACTTTCTATTTTATGTAAATTTCTATTTTAGGCAGGTTTCCATAAATAGCAGGTTTTCGTATTTAGTAAGTTTAGCCATTGAATGCATTTTAAAGACATATTAGGTTAAGTGAGTGTTATTATACTATAAGGATCATTTAAGCCAAATTATACAAGTTTAGGGTTCAAAGTGTAAATTTTATAGAGTGTAGGGTCTTAAGTGTAACTATTGCTATTTTTACCCAAATTAAACTTAGACCTCATGCCATTTTACTCTAACCAATGTTAAGCGTATACATAATATAATTTATTTAGGTACTATTTTAACAAAGAATGTATATGTCATGAAAGTCAAAAGAAGATCAGATTCAATATCAATATGTTGTACAAAATCCATTCTACATATATGAGGCGTAACTCATGATTTTAGGTAGACCCAATAGTAGGTTATTCTTTGCTTTGTTTTATTATTTGGATAACATGATTTGAGCATAATTACATGCGCATGGCTTAAGAACCTTACGACCGTAATGTAAACAAAATTAGTTTTATAAGATGCATATGCCCACATGATGAGGGCTTGACTCATGGTTTAATATAATACAAACATAATAGTTTTTGTATCAAATGCTTAATGTTTTCATGAACCGCCACCATAGCTTAAAATGCGCAAAATAGCCCCATGTCATGACCAGAACACAAGCAAAAACAAAAAACGTGTAGTGCATTAGATGACAAAGATATAGATTATACTTTGCTTTGGTTCACTATTAACGATGCATGCTTTTGCATAAACTGTACGCATGACATATCAAAGACCAAGACCAGGATTCATGTACACATCCTAGATATGAAGAGTGTCTTGAGTCGACGTATGTATAGATTATATCATGATTTCATGCAACTAATATTCGACCCCTTTAGCTTCACCTTAACAGTTTTATTAAATGCTTTAATTTGGTTCGAAACATGCACAAGACGGTCATATATGTATGATCTGAATCAGAAACGAAAAAGAAGCAACGAGGTCACGACAATGATACCTTTATAGCGAGTGAAAGGAAGAGAAAAACGATGATCAACACCAAGCAAAACCACCCTTCTTGAACCCTATAGTACCACGATCGCAAAGAAGAATAATGACCCACGATCAACACCAAATAAACCTCGTATCACCACGTAAATTCCAGCCCTAACAAAGACCCTACGAAGCCTTTCTTGGAGTCCTTTATGTCGATGTAATAATGGAGAAAGAGGGTATTTTATGTCAGATACTTTGTGTATAAAAGTCTAGGGTTGAGATGTATTTTATTTGAATGGGATATTGCAATCCTTTAAATGATAACTTGAGACATTTTAGGAGATGATTGAGGACTAGGCGTTTCCATTGAGCCAAATCAAAGGGATTTCAAAACCAAATCATGCATTCATCTTCCAAAATATACTTTGCACACCTTATTTATTTTATGTAGTATATGGTACAAGTGACCTTTTTTAATGTGTTACAATCAATTATTAGTATCATTTTTATTTGAAAGTCTTGTGTAAATTAATTAATTATTATTACGTGTCCAACGATTTAACGAGCTTGTTATATGTCGCGAGTTATTAGTTGAGGGTATTATAGTCTTTTAACGTATTAACGATTTTAGGGTTTTACATATATCGCATGCAGAGCGCTTGGTCGACTTATCAAGGATAGAATTCGTACGCCAATGTCACGCCACATCTTGAGACCGGTATTCTTGTTGTAAATTCTTTCTTTTCTTTGTTTGTGTTAAAATATATATATATATATATATATATATATATATATATATATATATATATATATATATATATATATATATATATATATATATATATATATATATATATATATATATATGCTTTGTATATATTGTGTGTTTACTAACTTTCATCTCGAGGATCATGTTGTATAGTTGTGTATCATATATGGTAATCAACTCACCATGTCTTTGACAAGAAAGAGTTGACTCACCATGGGGTACGGCCTCGTGGGCATTTCTCAAATCCGTTGCTAGTGTCGATTTACTAAAAATCATAGGGTTTTCAATGTACCTTGGTCTAACACACCAAACAATTGCTACCCATGAGCAAACGGCTCGTAAAGAGATATCAAACCGTTGGATGGTTGACAATTTGCTAATAAATTGTATGGTGCTCAACTCACCACGCTCTCATAGATGAAGAGTTGGCTAGCCCACAAGTTCATGGCTTGTGGTAAAGGCAGTGGAATACCATGACTAGTCCTGAGTTCACGGCTTCAGGTAAAGACAAGTCAAATCCGTTGATGGCTGTGATGGTTTGCCAAAAACCATTAGGATTGTCCAACACATCGTTGATTCACGTTCTAAGTGTTGGACTGGTTATTGGTTCACCAGAGTGATGTCATGATTCCACCAAAGAACCAGCTAGCCCAAGAGTGAGTAGCTACTTGGAAAAGGCTCATCAAATCTACTCAGGTTACTGTTGTTGTTGGATTCTGATGTTGTTGCATAGGAGTTGCTGATGGATCTTTGTACGTTCATCCTGATACTGGTGGTTCTAGGTGTTTCTGCTGGTTCATTCTATTGCTTCAGTTGTTGTGTTCTTCAATCCTCTTGCACGTTCAAGATCTATCTAGAAACTTGAAGTTAACATAGTCAAATTCAAGTTTAGGGAGGATTGCTAGGAATTATTGTAACATGGGTTCCTCACGATAAAGGTTCCCATTGGTAGTATTAGTATTTCTGCTGATAGTGTAGTTACTGCAGATAAGGGCATTATGGTACTTTCTCTGACAAATTGCAATTAAGGGCATTATGGTACTTTCGTTGACAAATTGCTGACTTAGGAATGCCACCTTGTCAATCAGTGTGCTAAGGTCAGCAATGATTGGCTAATGATATGTCATCAGTGGAATCTAAGGGTCGAAAATGATTGATGATTGATGGGATTTTGATCAAAGGCTGACATTCGTCTAAAGAAGCACAATCCACACCTTCCTGAAGCTTCCTAGAGCTCGAGCTTGGCTATAAATAGCCCTTGATTTCACACTCAATAGCATGTAGATTGTAGTAGGTGATTTAGTATGTATTTCATTTCCTTTAATGTTTTCAAGTAGCTTAGTAATCTGTTTTTTAATTGTACTCAGTTTGTGTTAATGAAAATTTAGTTTGAACTTGCAATTTAATTCCAATTTCTATTTTGTCTTAAAGCTTCTTAAATTGATATCAAGCTTATAGTTCATTTTAATTCAAATTTTATTATTCTCAATTTAAGTTTACTATTGTTTCAAAACTAAAAATCACAAAAAAAATATAAAAATACTTGACAAATATAAAAATAATATCAAATCAGTTTATAATCTTTAATGAGTTTTGTTTTTTTGTTAGCATAAGCTTATATAAGCTCTATATAGCTTATTGTAAGTTTTGTTTAGTTTCAAATCAGTGTACACACTCAATTCACCTAAATCAGTCAAATAATCATAAAATACCTATGCAAATTGGAAAGCTAGGAAGTTGCCTGCAATGGAGGGGCAAGATGGACTTTACTCTAGCTTATTAATAAGCTAGAGAGCTTGTAGCTGCCTTTTAATAGGTGATCTCTGTTCAGCTAATATCCAAGTTGCGTTTTCTTCAATTTTTGCTTAAAACTGCATATTGACTGTTCCATCATTGTAGACTTGTTAAATTTAACTTAATATTGTTTGCTTAGCTTATTTGAATCTATTTGTAGCTTATTATGTTAGATTTGATCATTATTTTACTCATTTCTCATATCTCGCATGCTTATCCGTGTTGATCCGCACTAATTGGAAGTCTATGGTTTAAGACCTGCTTTGATCTATAACACCGCATCACATAGGTCTAAATTAGTAATTTGAATCTGAGATTGATGTTGTTCAAGCTTGGATAAGTGGTTAGCTGTGATAAGTTGCAAATCAGTTTCTAATAAGTGTGTTTGGATCAACAGCTTTAACTGAGTTGGAGGTTAGTATAAGGGTTAGGATTAGTGCAGACATTCATATTTAGGTAATATTAGTTGAGTTTGGTCATAAAATATCACTTGCATTTGATAAAAGTCAAAATCATCTTTAGATCTTCATTACTTGCATATCGCTTAGTTTCATGTTAGCATAAACTTGTATTTAGGTGTAGAACTTGTTTAGATAGCATAATTAGGTCTTAATACTGCCTTAAATCATCATTTAGGAGTAATTAGTAGGAATAAAATCACACAAAAGTCAAATAGCAAAGTTTTTGTAAAAAGTCAAAATTCCATTTTAGACTTAAACTGCTTTTACTTTTGCATTTTTAAAATATTCATTTCAAGTCCATTTAAGCTATAACTTTGGATATTGGATCTCGGTTGGTGGTATTTAACAAGATATTTTTAGATCATTTTTGGGAATTTTCTATGACAACTTAAATATCGCTTAAAGTTGGTCTGCTTTCACACTGTGTCATGTAACAAAGAGTATCAAGATACATCGTTATGGTTTAGCTTTTCATTAGCATCTAGAAAGCTCAATATAGCCCCTCTTAAGCTCAAATTTGGTAATTAAGCTCTTGGCCAGGTCATCTTGAGGTTCCAATTTGTAGATTTCCATTAGTCCTTATTTACTAGCTTATAGAACTGCTTAAAGTTGGAGGATCAAGACTATTTTGTGGTTTGCTGTTAGGATTTGGACTTGTGCTTATTTGGTCTTACTCAGTAGCATTAAGTTGCTTTTAGTTGGTTTAAGCTTAGTTTACCTGTTGTAGCTTCTGGTAGCTTATTAGTGCATTTTGCTTATTTCTCATTAGCTTATTCTAATCAGTTTCACATCTAAGTGCTTAATTTTTATTCTCTAGTAGCTTTTTATAATTTTCATAGATTCTTAGTTACATTTAGAACTTTTAAGAAAATTTTCATATTTTTCTAAAGCCATTTACTATTTTTCTAGAATATAATTCGCTTTTAGTACTTTTAAATAGATTTTAATTCAAATAAATCGTAAAAAGATTAAAAAATATAAATTTAATTTTCTTTGGTTTAGAAAAATAAAAAGTCATAAAAAGTATTTTTACAGATTTTTCCTAGTTAATTTAGTATTTTCTAGACATTTTATTAGATTTAATTAGTTTTAAATTCATAATAAATAGAAAAAATTAAAAATATATTTTCGCTTTAAAATCATTTTTAGTTTATTTAGAGTTTTGAAAAATATTTTGGTAATTTTCTTGCAAATTTTCACATTTTCTAGCTTTTTAAATCAATATTAAAAATACGTAAATAGTTTTTAATTCAAATAAAATAAAGAAAACCAAAAAATTAGTTTTAAATTTTAGATAATTTTAAATTACATTTTTAATGAGAAAATATTAGTTCACTTTAGGAGTTAAATTAGTTTAGTTTGCATTTTAGTATTCGCTTTAGTAATTTGTAATTTACGCTTTTAGTTAAATTCGCGTATTTAATTGTTATTTCTTGTTTGCACATTAGAAACAGTTGTTTTAATTGCCTCTCTTTGTTTTTCCTTGCACCGTAGTTTAAGAAATCACTAAAAATCCTCTTAAGCATTCAAACCCAAGGAGATACATTGTATCTACTTGGATACCCATAGTCCAAAGTCTAGGACCCATAACCCATGACCCATGACCCAAAACCCATGGGCAAGGGCATCTCACGGTTCCCCAGTTTGCTTGGGCGGATCCCTCGATAAAGGATCCGTGGGATCCGTGGAATAGTGAACTATTTTCTTATAAATAGTGAGCCATTTCTTCATTTTGGGTTGCCACTCCCACATACTTTCTCCTAGTATTGTAAACCTTCTAACCTCGGATCCTAAGGATCTCTATGTAGTTGTGTTTTGTTTTGTGTGATTCTCTAGGTTCCTCTTAAAGGCGAGATCACCACTTCTTTGAAGTCGAGCAAACTCGAGTCCATGAGTTGCCATGCTTCGTCATCATCAAGACTCTTTGAGGTTATCTTGTTGATAGTTCTTTCTTCCTCCATATAAGTGTTGTATCAAAGGCATTAGTGAATGATGCGAAAGAGTCAACACGAAGGCATTAGTGAAGGTGCTTAATGTCCGTGTCAAAGGCATTAGTAAAGGATTCCAAAGGAGTGAGGCGAGGCATTGGTGAAAGGTGCCAAACGTTCATGTCAAGGGCATTAGTGAAAGGTGCCTGAAGTCAAGTCAAGCGGCATTAGTGAAAGATGCCAAGGGTGTACAATCAATAAGGTGTATCGATGTACAAATAGAGATAGGGTGTATCCAAGGACATTGATATCCTTGATGATGTTGTAATAAGGAGTGGGCCTCCATTGGGATAGGTGTTGTATATTGTTGGGTAGTAGTTCCTCCTTTTATAATGGAACTCGGTATCTGCTATTATGCAGAATAAAGTATAGGCGACGTTGTGATAGGTATGGTTCTACCTGTGGAAGAACTCGGTGTCTAGCCTAGTACGAGAAAAGAGTAGGCGACGTTTGAAGACTTCTCCCCAAGGAGTTGGTGTCGTGTGGTGATTACGAACTCTCGAGTAGGTGACTCGAGGTGGAGTAGGGCAGGAAGGTGTCCTTGTAGCAGAACCACTATAAACACTCGTGTCATGGTTTGTGTTTTTCTTACTCTTTACCTTTACATTACACATTTCCATATCTATCATCAACATCCAACATACACATTTAAATAGATTGACATAAGTCGATCTAAATATTTTAAAGCAAGTTTTAATCGGTAAAACTATTCAACCTCCTCTAGTTTTCCACAATTGGCATCGAGCTTACGTTACCAAGTTTCTTAGAGTATGTTGTACTTTAAAACTTGATCGATCCGTGTATGTTTGAAAACTACAAAGAGAAACCTTTAAAACAAATTGCTTCTTTTATGTTTGGATAATGATAGATTATTCCAAGATTTTTTTCAAGAAATCTTCATGCTAGGATCTCTCAAAGTCTTCATTTCTATTCAAAGAATAATGAAGTCAACTTTCAAGGAAGAACCTAAAAGTAATTGCAACCTACTTATTCTACGTTACAACGGATTACTTTAAAAGCTCATGAAGTATTTCGGTTTGTGGTCTCCATAAACCATATCAAGGCGTGAGTATGTTCACTTATCCTTAGCTAGTTTACGTCTACATGAATTTGTTGATAATATTTTTTTTGTTAATAATTGCTAGTCTATAAAAAGTCTCTTTTCGCCACTTTCCCAACTTACTCATCATCAGGAATAGTATTCCTCTTTGATTTTCTAAAAAGATCGTCAAACTAATGTCGCCGTCACAAATAGATCTTTGATAATTAACCTATCAAATTCCATTGATCAAACATCTATTCATTTAGGAACCTAAAAGCTATTGTTGTTTCATAAGCTAGTGTATAACTTATTACAAAAATAACACCAAACACCCTATTTCTGTCCATAGTAGCAGGATCCCTCAAGTTGTACTAGCCGGATCCCAATTTCAAGGGATCCGGGGGAACCGTGTGACAGAAACTAACTATACGTTTTTCAAAACCAATTTTGCTCTTTCCTCTCCTCACAAAACACAAAAACCCAATTCTTGCTTTCATCTCCATAGGGCTTCATATCCTCAAACATTTTCCTCTAGAACATCATTGTAAGTAATTACACTCATATGTTCTAATCTTCATCATCGTCCTAGGGTTTATGGTTTTCAATTTTTCTTAATCAATTGATGAAATTAGGTTTTGCAAAATTAATCACTAAGAAAAGGTTTCACATAACTAAGATTCCATTGTGCTTACAACATTGTTAATACAAATCAAAACCATAAACCCATCTCAACAAATTATACCTAATTGGAATATTTGTTTTCTAGGACCAACCATGCCTAAAGCTACCCAACAAAACCATCATGATACGTTCACTACCTCACCAAATACTATCGAAAAGAGGGGCTTCCAAAAACCGATCGTAAAATCTTCAAAAGACTTGAAAAATGACTTATCCACGAAGGTCATGTAGTCAAGGAATTTTTTCTTGAATGTACCGACATTCGTCAAGTCTTCTCGGCAATAAACTTTTATTGTCTTCTTGATATTGATGAACAAATTTGTCCGGTTTTCATCTTTGAATTTTATAAAAGCGTTAGGATCATTAGGAATAGTGATGATAGCATCTCAATCGCTTTTATCATCAATAAACAAAAATTTACTCTACCCCTCAACATATTTGCACAAATCCTCCGCATTCCTTGTGAAGGAATTTGTATGTACTCCCAAATTGGGCAATATCCACTCAATCCTTTGCACTAGATTCCAAACCAATCTACCGCACTCCTCTTGATGACCTCGCAATTGTTAGAGATACCATTTTCCAAATTAGAGCCAACCAATCTCGCTTCAACCGCAAAAAGAGCTTATTCACGTGATCCCTTTCAAATGGAACTCTTCAAATGCATCCATCTATAGAAAGTGGGAAGAAATTCTTAGGGAAAATGTCATTGGTTGGTCGGAAATAAAGACCATCCAAATGCATGTCTTGTCCAAATGATATATTGCCTCATTCACCAAAGGCCATTTAATCTTGCCTATTACATGGTGAAGAAGAATGGCGGTGTATTCAAAGTCGCCACATGGTACTTCCCTATGGTATGCTCTACTGCGACTCCATGAGTATGTTAGTGCAATGCAACCATCTCCAATCAGCAGCGATCATTTCCTTTCCGATCACGTCATGGTACCACTTACAAACAACCCTCTAAACGGTTCATGGTCAATGGAAGAAAACCTCGGGCTCTCCGGACTCCTCGGGCCGAAGAGGAGTAAATGTCAACCCCACGCCAAGCGTCGACTTGGACCCCATAACCTACTTTGAACAACTTCCAACTCTTCCAAACGAGACCAAATAAGTCAAACAATTAAAGGGTATGATCCAATGCCTAACTAACTACGTCGTAAAGTCGGAAGAGAAGAGAAAAGATTGACAAAGCGAGACATTAGGATTATGGTTACTTTTAGACATTTTGTTTATCATCTTACAATGAATGCTTATGTTTGTGAAATACTTTAGTTTGGTTGTTTGGATATTATCATTACTACTCTTATTTATGATATGGTTTATTAGATGTTTTGCTTGTTTTGTTGTTCTTTAGAATAGAGACCAATAGAAAGTGGTATACATAGTATAGTGAAAATCGCATTCTTTCTATGATGCTTCCGATGCTGGGTTGCGAATCCCTAAGGATATACTAGAAGGATCCTTCTTTTGGGGAACCGTGGGATCCGTGGTGGCGAGATGTACAATCTGAGTCCAACGATGCGAGGTTTCTTGACCGGTTTTAATATTTATAATGTCTCGTTATCTGGGTGGTCTACCCTAATCGCTAGCTAGGCGGTGTACCCGGTCATGTGTAGTGTAGTAATGGTAAAACCGAGGTGCGTCCCAAAACTATGTGTGTTGGATTATTACTAAGTCTATGTGTCACAGTTTTAATATGATTTCAATAAGGAATTAATTAATTAACTACTAAAGTAACTAAAAGGCAAAGGTTTAATCAATAGAGGAGAGTGGTGCTAACCTAGTTATTCCTCCTAGCTAGTAATGTCTCGTCTAATTACTTCTAATTACTTCCAATTACTTGGTGGGGTTAAATTCGAGAGGGCGGCATTTGGTCAATTCGCCTAACCTATCGGCAAAGATGCCACCACTAGAAAGTTAGGTGTCCCTTCACAAGTCGAGTTGTTCTGGTCCCTAAGCCAGTCATTAAGTACCGCTACATGCTAGATTTATAATAGTGAGTGACGGCGGGCGTTAGCAACCAACACTCACCCCCTAATTCTTAAGTTCATCCAAGCGGTGGGTGATTAGTTGGTCAATCGCACAAGTAAAAGGGTCGTTAGTTGGTCATATCTTACCGCTTCCCGTATCGGTCTACTCACTTAGGTTGGGTTGGTCATATCTCTAAGCAACTAGCCTCTACCGCCATTCAAAACTAAAACAAGGGTAGCTACCAATAAACTATGCATGCATACACTTTGTAATAATTATACGAATCATAACTAGGCCGACACCGAGGGGTGCTTTGCAGCTCATATTAACCATACAAATCAATTCAATATTCAATATTACGAAATACATGAATCGAAAGTAAAGAAAAGATAAAATGCTAATTCTTATCGTGGGGTGATTTCTCCTTGGATACTGACTCGTATGCTCCTCTATACTGCCTTTGGATTCTTCCCGTTCTTTGGTTGTGGTGTGTGAAATGGGATGATTTGAAATCTGAAAATCGTGGGGTATTTATAGGCGGATCCGGGTTCTGGCGTAACTATATTTTCTTCGTAATTTGCACTAGATCTGCTTTAAGTTCGGCAAATCTTGTAGTGGTTCGCCATATCTTCAATATTTCTTGGTTACGCGGAGTTTATGCAATAGTTACGGCGTGGTTATCGGCGTGAAACCTCATTTGACCTAATATAGTTCGTCGTAGTCTTTTGTGAGAGTTCGCGTATTCTTCTAATGAGTTGGCTATCGAGTCACGCTTTAGTTACGGTAGTAAAGTGAGAGATGAGTTACTGCCAGTAACTTCTTCAAAGTGAGCATACTACGATAAATCTTTGATAATTCTCAATTCGCGTCCTTTAGCTCCAATGCTCGTAATTTACGAAAGTGAAAACAATGGAAAACAAGCGTAAATCCATGTAAATGATATAAATTACAAGCATTATCGGAAATTGACACTTAATATTCGGGACTATTTGATGTTATCAAATATCCCCACGAACTCTACTTACCCTCAGTGGAGCTTATTAGAAAGATTCCCAAAAGATATCTCCATAATCTTGAAAATATAAGTTTACAAATCCCTTATGCTAGAATAAAACAAAGCCGAACATCTCGCGAAATAGGAAGGAACACTCAAATCTCTCAACTATTAGGGTGATCACTCAATCGCGATCATAGCATGTATTCTATCATAAGCTTGGTGGTTACACAAATCTCCACCACTATAGTTAAGGGCTAAACAATTTTGAAGGCAATATGGGTAGACACGACAAAGGTTAAGGGTGACTCGTCATTACTAACATGTCACGACGAAGTGGACAAAATCAATGATACATGACCAAATCCATGGCCAAGACACCAAAGATTGCTTGTTGCATCACCTAGACACGCTTCATGACTAAAGGGTAGGATAAGACATGGGATGTAACACCCCAACCCGATAAGGGTAGAAGTATCACATATATGGAGTCAAATCAGAACAATACATATAAACCATGCAAGCGGAAGTCTTATAAATAATAATCAAAAGAGTAACAAGTCAACACGACTTGATCAATACAAAGTTCAAAAGAATGTCCCAAAGGAAAAGAAGCGATACAAAGTCTAAGTCTCAAATCATAATAATAATGGTCATCAAAGTC